>CM022478.1:3204598-3220187 GCA_011952105.1 Coreoperca whiteheadi | reverse complement strand
AGTTGCCACAGCTCTGCACATCTCCCTTGTTCTTGAACATCTCCTTTCTGTTCTGTTAATGTCTGGTACATTTTTAACTGCTTTCAGAGTGTTTTCCCCCACCACTGACTGTATTGTTTACCTGGAGGATAAAAGCAGAGGTATTTGATGGTGAGCTCTGAAGACCTAAACTGTAGTAGCCTGTCCCAAATCCATACTACATACTAATTGTAAACCGGTTTTATAGCATGTAGTGTCTTCACACTGGGAAAGAGACCATATGAATGCACTCTCAAACCAGACAGTGCGCCTACTACAATTGTGCTGTTAATGGACACAAAGATCCCACAATGCAATGCACAAAGGGAAGGAAGGGGCTGCTCACAGCTTGGAAAAGTTGTGGATGGTGGTGAAATAGCTCCAGAGACCAACGTCCCTTTGTCCGCCCAAGGCTGGAACAAAGTCTCCACCGCGGTTTGGCCCTGCGCACAGCAACACCCACGGGCCACGTATAAGACTTTAGGGGACAGGTTGATTGGCAAGCTGGAACCTTTCAATTCAATTTTATTTATACAGCCCAATATCACAATTTGCCTCAAAGGGATTTACAATCTGTACAACATACGACACCCTCTGTCTTTAGACCCTTGATTCGACTAAGGAAAACTACCAAAAAAAACCTTTTAACGGGGGAAAAAAAAGACCTTTCCATGGCACATCGGTTCCAGCTTCTCAGTGGACTCCTCACAGGTCAGCACGAATTAAACTATTTGGCAGGGCTCGTTTCCGATGCTGGGGAGCCACTCAGCTGAGCCTTGACCCTCCCCAGACAGCTTCTTCACCACCTAAAAAAACACACGTAGTCCTGCACATCGTTGGCCTCTGCCAGCAGGAAGGCAAGGAGCGTGGAGCCTGGAACGTGGGTCTAAATGCAGAGACGAGCCCTCCGGGTGCCGCTGCAGTCCTGAGGAGTATGGCGTACAGGTAGTCCTCAACATGATTCTCAGGTATCCGCCGCCACACCTTGACCATAGGTGTTCCCTTCGGTCTGGTCCCTCCAAAGGCGCACAACATTCCTATCCACACCACGCCTGCCAGTAGAGTCACGATACATGTTGACTTGAGCGAGTATCTTTAAGTGTGTTAAATGCACACATGTTTAGGATACTCACTTCCTGGTGAGGATGGCAGGGAGCCTAGCTTGACGAGTGTCGCTAAGTTGAGAGAAAATAGCGGGATCCCACGCAAGCCACCGACCCACTGCGCCACCTTCTCCGCTCCTTGCTGCCTTTGTACATGAGCCGCAGCACAGGACCCCAGGAAGCACTGTGTGCCAGCTGGACACATCACAGATGTGACGTATCTAAAGTACATTTGGGGGAAAAAAATCTATTCGAATAAAGGCCAACAGCAGCACATGACTCTTTTCTTCCCCTTGCAGGTTTACATACATAGTTATTACATTACTGATGAATGTGTGACATGAGTTATATGGTGCACAGTCTGTCCTCTTCCCACATGCTCATCACCTTCGAGGGCACTTCAGGGAGCATCTCCACACTCCAAAAGGGAGCCACACAAAGGCATGGCGCCGAAAGAAAGAGCTGTAGCGTTGGCAGGGCACCCCTGAGTTACCTGGAGGCCCACATGGGGCCCCGATTTCATCAACCGTCGCCTCTCGAACAGACCAGTGACGTCCCTGTAGATCTGAACGGGGGTGAACAGCCCTCTTTCTGCGTCTTCTTTGAGACGGGAAATGCAGTCAGTACTTTTAATAGTTAAGTACATTTTCCTGATTACACTTTCATACTTGTACTCAAGTAGCATTTTCAATGCAGTACTGTTAATTGTAGCAGAATATTTTCAGTGTGGTAGTAGTACTTTTACTGAAGTGAAAATGTGACTACTTCCTCCACCACTGATGTTTAGCAGCTCAAAATGTGTATTTCTGTTATATTTTTGAGTGTTATATTTTGGTGTTTAGAAGGGAGTTTCCTTTGCACTGCTAGCCTGACTAAGTAATGTTCATCATGTGACTTACTGATATTATTATAAATAACAACCAACCTCTGGTTTCATTACTGAAAACCGTGAGTTATTTATTAATAGAGAGATAGATAGAGTTCTGTTTTGTATTGTATTCTCGACATCATTGAAGATGAGGGCATGCCCCCAATGATTCCTTGAGATTTCCATAAAAGGTTGAATGAATGACCTTAAACCCTTTACAAAACAGATACATTTATTATACAAAATATGGCCTGGAACACATAAGAGGCTATCACATGCCGACATTGGCCAGATTGTAAATACTCTTCATTTTCATGTATACACCAGATTACTTGCGTGTGCCTACAGTAAAATCACAGCAGATCATTTTCCACACGTTGCAATAGAAACATTAAAGTAGCTTTAATCAGCCCCAGAAATATTAAACTACTTTTAAATCAGCCTCCCAATAGTCATAAGGAATTATTAATGACAAACGTAAATAAATAGCAATTAGGGAAAGACAAAGCATTCTCACACAGCTATACTTTTGATATAATGAGCTGTATTTCAATGAAAAACTTCAGTCCAGTAACACTGAATAAATAACATTAATTATGTAGCATTTGCTTGTAATACTTGACATTGTGTTGTTATAGTGGCATTCTTCAATGGCTTCAAGAGGAATCACAAGAAGTAGCTGATTTAAATCTGAAAAGGCAAGTATCACACATATGGAATACATACAGGTGACGTCAGCAGTCTCTGCAACAGTTCCTCTGAATGGGGGCCAGCCCTGTAGGAGACCCCTGCGATTCTCGGCTGCATCATTTCCAGGGTTTTTTGGTTGTCTGGCATAGAAAACTTTGTCCCAGCTGGATAGTTGAAGGCAGGTGGTGAAGTCTCCCAGTGTCCCCTTCTCTTTCAGACGCACACAGAAGCGCCTGGCCCCGGTTCTGATGCCATCGTCATCTCTCAGCTTCATGCTCTGGAAAACAGCGTGATAGAAAGACAACCCATGTACAAATATCTTCGGTTGTTACTTTTTCAGAGAACATAATGACAGTAACTGAATTTGGTTCTCTCTCCAAAAGAGGGGTGAGAAGGACATGGTGGAGACTTGGGTTGTTGTCCTTTTTCTGATTGTCACGCTCTAGGCATGGTGGTAAAAGATTCCTCAAAAATCTTCTTTCCAGGCAGGGCAAAAATATAGTTCAGGGGGTGAAAAAGCCAGTTCCTTATGGATAATGTTTCGGCTAAACTGCAGTCGATCCATTTCTAGGTCTTCCAGCTAAAGCCACGGAGGTCATGCAATGTATCTCATCTATGGAAATTACGAGACGAAGCACAACTGACCAGGATTGATGCAAAAAAAAAAGCCACATGTACTTCTGAATTCAGCTCCTACTCTGATCATGGTATCTCCCCTGCCAGGTAAGTATCTTATATAATGTGATTAAAGCTTTCCTCTAATCATTCAACATTTATTCCAGCACATTCTTTACAATTTACAGAAAAGGTTTGAGTTGTTTATAGACATTGCATGTAGTTGTTAATTGTGTCTTTTATTTATATGTGCATGTATTTTTATGAACCTGTTTTTATAGTTAAATGTTTACTTTTGCCTGTCTTTTCTAACTTCCTGAAAAGTGTAAGCAGCGTGTGTTTCTCCACTGAGAGCCCCTTGCACACACTGTTGGTCAACTGATCAGAGTCTAGAAGAGGATTCACAACTAATTTACTATTGAACATGTTATCAGGGGAGAGCGCGAACGCAGTCCCCCACTACCAGAAATTATGCAGTCGAGATTCCCACATTTGGGGAATTCGCAGAGGTCAGCTCAGCCGGAGTGCAATGGTTAAGCCTCGCCCTGGGTGAACCACCTTCTTGATCATGGTATCTCCCCTGCCAGGTAAGTATGAGTTGTACAGCGCCGAGACGAGCGAGTCTCTCACAGACACACCGTGCTGACTGACGGTGCTGACAAATTACCAAAACCAGATGCTACGGGGTGGGGGGGGGGTCTACTGGAATTTTATATAGAAGAAACAGCTCTGTTTTAAGGCTGAAAACCATTATTTACACTTTACTTGACAAATAATGGTTATACTTCCCATCATGCAATGCTGTTTTCCCATAACAAAAGCTAACCTAAAATCACCAGTTGTATCTATTTTACCTGCAAAAACCGAAAAACAGCACAACAGCAAGTTCAAGTGAGCCAAAGCTAAATCATACTGCAATCAGAAGCTGTTTGATCCACGTTTCAAATTCAGAGGAAAGAATAAAAAACACACAAACCACATGCCCCCCCCCCGCCTCACTTTACAACCACTTCCTGTTTCTCTGTTCACTGCTGATGGGCAACTGGCATTCCTGCTACTGCCACCTGCTGCTCTGGAGTGAGAACTACGCTGGCCTCTGTGCAAAGCAGGATTTTAACAGGCTGTATAGTAGAACACAACACAGTTCAACAACAGCAATCTGTAGAGGATGTTTGTTTCTCTGTCTGTGGCCGACAGCAAGAACAAATCAAGTAAAATAAAGTGCACACATATGCTGTGTTTCTCAGGCTGTGAAAGCACACTAGAGGAAACTCAGGGTTTTTTACTTTTGGGGAACGAGCAGAACTAGAGAGCAAAGACGCCCGCTGCCATGCACTGAAACAGTCACAGCTGCAGGCCTGAGTGCTTACTAGCCTCGTGTCATCTGATGTACAATAATCCACCACATCAAACCTCCACACAGGTATTAAAATGAAACCAGTAGGAAACGATAGGGCCAACTGTAGCAGGGCAGTTACCCACCAGGTACAGATGAGCACAATAACTTCTCAATCAAGACATGACATGAGACCAAACCAGCCTCCCCCGGCTGCCCTGTAGTTCGATCCCCGATCCAGCTGTTGTTGTTGACTTTGACACAGAGAGGGGGGTGCACCGGTCCTGGAAGTACTGCAATACCAGGTCGATGCGTGGAGTGGACGGAGCAAGCCCCTATTCCATCTCCCTGCTCCAAAAATCAATTTAATATATGGTCCCCGGGTAGGGGACGTATCAGATATTAAACTGATAAGAACAGATACTACACTTGATCTTAGCCAAAAGGCCGAGAAGCGATAACACGAACATCCCGGCGGAAACCACCCGACTCCCCGCACCGGGACTCTCACTGACGGTTTGGAACCTGGCCTAAAATAATTCGGGTCACCACACAAACCAGGAACAATGTACATGTGAGATAATGCACCACCGGTACCGCTTTGCTGCAACATTTACATTCAACTAGTGTTCGCAAATGCGCCTTCTTGTGTCTTCCTGGACACGTGGTGCGCTTTAATCCAATCAGAAGAGGAAGAGGAAAACAACAAATACACCAAATGTCCTTTTACAGACACGTCAGAATATATATATACACACACACAGCAGTCTCTAGTGGAGAGGAGAGTTAACTGCATACTTCACGCACACAAGGTGACAAACACTCAGCAACGCGATCATCCATTAGTTCTAGTTTCCCTAACACCCCATGTTCTGCAAGAGCTGAGGACACATGTCTACCCATGTCTAACAGGGACGCACAGCTGGCTCACATTTACCTTGTGAGGTCTCCATAAACACGCACAGTCCTGACTCAAAGTTAAGTCTTTCGGGGAAACCGCCAAACGTTACAGAGCAAAGTAAGCGTGAAGTAACGACTATGAGGAGTCCCAAAACCTAAGTCCCAACTTAACCTTGGTGCAATAAGACGACGGTCTGTGTCAGCAGTCTTAGCCGAAGCGATAACCAGCGGTCCTCGTATCGGCCTGTTCACTCCTTCTGCTAAATGACCTCGTGTGCGACACCAACGGACCCGACCTCCGCCACAGCCCGAGCTGTGAAGCAGCGTTAGTCAGTGACGGTAACCAGCTAACTGAGCGCGACACGGAGCTGAAGGGACCCGCTGTTAGCGCGGCTGGGAGGGATTCAACATGAACCGGCACGCCACCTTCCACCGCCACCCCGACGGCAATCTCAAGTGTTGACACGAGTCCGTTTTTAACGCTGCAAAACGTTCATTATTAAGCACAAAACAACAGAAGATTCATGTAGACATGCTAGCTAGCAGTTAGCGTTGAACTTGACGTTAGCTAACCAGAAACAACAAATTGTCTGTAACATACATCGTTATCTTAACAGTCGACGCGATATTCTATCCACAAGGAATGTTAAGTTAGTCGGTAAAAGTCAACTTACTAAACGTCGTCTCCGACTCCGCTAAGTGACGAAGCATTCCTGCGGCAAACGGCGGCGCTACACGACGACGTAAGCTGGCTACCGTGCACGCTAGTTTTTACGTAATTACGTAAACTGTCGTTTAGCTAGCCACGTGCGCGTTTGTGAAATTACATCAACGAACAAAACGTAAAAGACAGTTTCACCTGGGAAAACATGCACGGAGCCGACAGTTTTACCTCCTGTGGCCAAAATCGATTCATGGCGCATCAGTTATTAACCTTTGAGGAAAATCCAAGCTAATTTAATGATCTTAAAATGTCCAACAGCAAAAGATAACGCTAGCATTTTTTAAAAATAATTTTTTCAAGGCCAAATCTTTATTTTGAGTTTCTTATTCGTATTTTTTATATTCAAGTTCACCATTTGGCACACAAATGTAACTTTCTTTTGCTATACAGTATACTGAGCAGAATCCTAACATGTCACGCTCATATAGAAAAGGTTATGAAAAATGATGACGTAATAAATACGTGACGAAATATTCCGCAGCTAGCAAATGCCACGCAGCTTACACCGCCTTCTAGACTGAAATGTTGGTTCACTGTGTGCTTGTGTGTCTTGGTGCATATGTGTGAACACACACTTCCTGTTTGACATGTTTTACCAGGTGTGTCAGAGCATGAATACGGGTTTATTCAACCTATCCTGGTTTCATTTTGTGATAGTGTGTCTGCATATACAGGTGAGTGTTTGTTGGTAAATTGAGAAGGATATATGTGTGTTTGCTCTGTAGTGCGCGTGTGTGTGTGTGTGTGTGTGAGATCACAGAATGCTGAGCGTATGTTTGCTCAGTAATCTGTGGCTGAACCTGTCTGATAGGTGTGTGTGGGCTGGCTGGCACTGACTTGCGCAGGTAGGCAGAGAAATCCAGCACAGTCCCGAGAGATCAGGGAAACTCCAGCACTTCTTCGCTTCGCAGAGCAAAAGTAACTGGGAAAACTCGCACCTGTAACAAAGGGCAGTGGAATAGGAAATCCTGGGAACGAGGAAAGGCTGCTTGAAAGACCGAGAGGAGAATGCTTCAGAATGCGAAATAACCTGGAGGAGATTCTTCTACTGCGGTTCGACCGATGGGTCTGGGATTCTAATGTGGCATTTTAGGCTCTTGGATGTACAAGATGTTGCTGTGTTTCTCAGCATCACACTATACATGTGTCACCTAGGTAAGCCTTCCAACACGTTAAGAATTTGGTCTTCTCTAGAGAGCTCACGTGTTTCACTATTGTGTTTGAGAGCATGCCTGTATGTACGATCCTATTTGTTCAGGACTAAGCACGTACGATGAGGGTCCAGCCCTTTCAATAGGAACTTAAATAGAGAACCTGGCAGGAGTGAAAACTGGGGATCGAGCTTTTCTCAGGTTTTGTGTCTTAACTTGCATACCAGGGCTAAGTAGATCGACACAACACAGTCGTGCGCACATGGCCGTATACATGTAAACATCAGATTGTTACGCACCCAAGGTCTCAGTACACTAGAGAATATCTGAATCCCAAAGCAAGTACAAAGGAATTGGGAAAGAGCAACAACTGATTTCATTAGAAATGGAAGTCAAGCTGCACAGAATAACTGCACCATGTCTGGCGTCTGTGCTAAGATTAATGAAATAAAATTGGCTCATGAACTAATAAGGCTCATAAGAGCATTTATTTAGTAGATTATTTCACACTGAACCATGGTAAGAATTTTATATCTATGTGATGTCTGAATAAAAGGACAGGCACTTTTTCCCACACTGTCTTGTTTCTTAGTCAGCATTGGTATTCTCAGGTGGAATTTTGTACCTGTGCCTCATTAAGCAAACACACCACCAGCAGAACCAGATCCCACAATGAAACTCTAGTGAAAACATTTGATGTGAGGGGGGGGGCAAAACACTCACAACACCAAGACTGCTGGCTACATTCAAACTGGTGATTCTCAGCTTGTTTGACAAGTTTCATTCCTCCAGAAAGCCGCAGAATAGCACATTTCTGGCTTTACATGGGAGTTAATGCAAATGAGTCACATAGTTTGCCAGCAACAGAGACTTACTGTCATGCAAAACCTGTGAGGTAAAACATTTCCTTTTTATGGAGCTGTATTGTGCCACACACTGAAATGTTGCTGCTGTAATTACTATCCTACATGGACAAAGGTTGAACATTAGCTAAGCGTGAAAGGTAAGGGAGTTTATCACGCAGTGTATGATATTTTTGTGGCCAAGTCTATACGTGTATCTATCGTAACAGTGTGTCTTTGATAATACTGGATTCGTTGCACCACGTCTTTATATGCATTTAGCTGTTTTTCTTTCCCAAAATGAATTCACAGTGAATCTATAGTCTATATCTTCACATCTCTGCATCCTTTTCACTTTGGAAGCTGGAGCCATCTCCGTCCATTCTCCCCAGAGGAGCTTCACCAGGTCAGTGCAGGAGGATGTGTTTTTCTCAGTGGATGTTACCTGCAGCGGGATTCCCACCATACAATGGACCTTTATGTCAGGAGCGGTGAGCCGCACCATAGGGACTTGGCAGCCGGGGTCGTACGCCAACATAACGGTGGATTACAGCAGCAGAGTGCAGCCCTACGACAACGGCTCTATGGGCCTGTCCGACCTGAGGCTGCAGGATGCCGGATACTACGTGGTGACGGTCACAGAAACAGCAGGAAGCAGCAAGGATGCTGGCTTTGTCCTGAAAGTGAACGGTGAGTGGGTCTGGGCTTCTTTGTGTCATTTATAAATCACATGGATCAGAGTGCTGCATTTTGGAAAACCTCACTTGGTTTAAGGATATTAGCAGAGCTTGCTTTTACTCTTACCTGCCGCCTAATACAAGCAACAGCAAATCAAACTAGAATAAACACGGCAAGAATGTGAAAAACAATTCGTTAACAGGATATGTAACAATACAGCCGGTGACCGGATTTGCATTGATGGTCCTAATTCAAGCGTGAAATAAGAGCCACAGTCTTAAGCGCCACTTGGGTAGTCTGAGTGTGCCTTGCTCAACAGCATTGTGGTGGGTTTTGGGGTATAAGAATGACAGTTGTCCTGCCAAGGTTTCCCAAGCTTTCTGTGCATATTGGAAGCAGGTTTTGATCGGACAGTTGCCAGTTTGATCCCCCGGATTGGCAGGCTAAATTTGGGCAGGAAAGTGAAAAAGCAGCGGCCCTCGCTCATTACTACCACTGAGGTGCCCTTGGGCAAGGCCCTTAAATCCCAACTGCTCCAGTCGAGCTGCTCAGTGGCCAGCAGGTCAGACTGTGGTTGTATTGGGCAGCTTCCCTGAATACGTGCAACTGCGGGAGTGTGGTCGGGGCGTTCCTGCAAAAGAAAGCTTGGCTCTCACTGACTCCTCTAAATAAATAAAGGTTTAAAAAAAAGAAAAGAAAACACAATCTGGCAACCTTCCACTTAATTACTCCAGTATCTAGAAAGGTAGAAAGTCTAGCATGGCATTTGGACCTTTATATGTGTCTCTCAGATCTTAGAGTTTATCATAGTTATTCATCAGTAAACAACACAAGTATTTATCTGTCTGTCCTTGATAAACATCACAAACTGAAATGGGATTGTAGAGTTAAAAAGATGACACTGTAGAATATACTGTAAGATTTTATTCGTGACCTTGGCATACGAATCAGAGTCCTATTATTTCTTACCATTTTTAACACTGAAACAGTCATTTTCTTCCAATGATTAAAATCAGACAAAGTTCGGTGCGTCCGGCGCAATCCCACGGCGCCGTTGCGCTGCTTTGACCGTAGCCCGAGTTGTCATGTCAACATTAGTATTATGGTAATTGTCTTCCTGCTATTGTGCTACGTCATCTCCACATACAAGCTGCATTCCTAACATGTCTGTCGTGTGTTTGCACCTCTGGGGAAAAGGAGTCTGTGCCCGGGGCTTTTTTTTTTGTAGTCAGTACCTTTTGTGACGTAAATGTGACTTTGCTCCTGTGTCCCTGTCCTCCAGAGGTGCTGTATGAGGACCTTCAGTACCTGTCTGTGTCTGCCTTGGCACTGGCCTGTTTGACTGGCCTTCTCATGCTGGCCGTGTGGCTACTCGACAAGGTCTACAGGAAGGTAGTGGCATGCAGACGCAGGAAACAGATGCCAGGTAGAGCAACATGAAAAACGTCACTTCACTACTCAGCAGGAGTTATTACAGTAGCATGGTGAACATAGTAAATAAAAAGGTAGGAATGTGTACAGTGTGGCTGTGGCTTGGTGGCAGAACGGTCGCCTGCCAATCGGAAGGTCGGCGGTTCGATCCCCCAGCCATGCGTCGAAGTATCCTTGAGCAAGATACTGAACCCCATAATGCTCCCGAAGCTGCGCCTTCGGTTTCTGAATGTTCCATGTAAGTCGCTTTGGATAAAAGCGTCTGCTAAATGTAAAAATGTAAAAAATGTAAGAACTGCTACTTACTAGATCATGGGTAAAATAATTTTCAAACAAGGATATTAAATGCAGGCTCTTAATTTAAAAACACATCTTATATAAACTTGTATATATGAGAGGCTTATTTATCCTGAAGCTCATTGTTTACTCAGTTTTATTTCTTTGTGCCGCATCATTGTGTGAAATGTATAAATATGGCTCGGTGGGCGTGAATGTGGGTTGAAGTTATGTATTGTGTCCACATATGGGTGTGTTTAAGTACAAAGGTCTGCGAAGTTCTTTTATAGCTTTGTTACACCAGTACGTTGTGTTACTGACTATGTTAAATTCTCCCTTTATGCAGAAAATGACGCAACAGAGCTGCAGCCTCTTTGATGGACGTCTAGCTGTGCTTTGTACCTGGCATGAAAACACATCACAGACCATCCTTCAGACTTGTCAGTGCTGCAACAAGGACTACGTTTCAAAATTTAGGTGTTGTGTATATAACGAACTGTTTTAGGTCAACGAGTTCCTTGCTGCTAGAAAGACGGCTCTCAATTTTGAAAACCTGTGTGCCAAGAAAACCAGTTTACATTTGTTTTGAATACACATGCATTCACAGCTCACTGCTGACGACACTGGATTGAATGTAAATATAATCTCATGACATTGGGAAACAATACATACTGTATTTATTGTCTTAAGTAAATTGTCTCCCCCCCCCCACACTTCTGGCATCTTCATAATCTTCCAAACTTGAATCAGGCTTTCGAAGAAATTTCAAAAATACAGCAGGTAGTCTGTATCAGAATTCAGATGCAGTGGTTACAGATGGACATATGACTACATCTGTCTTCAGCGTGATGTTTTTAAAGAGTTTCAAAAAACAAACAAAGACGACTGTTACATAATCATTTTAACAAGTGATTTGTAACATATTCCATATGACTGAGATATTTTCAACATGTTGGATGGTAGAACTAAAACCTCCCTCACGGGTCTCTTAAAACTGAGGAATCAGACTAAAAGTCAGTTTTTCCAAAATGATGTTGCTCACATTAGATAAGTGATGAGGATAACGCAAGACTAGTGTGTACCTGAAGTCCTTAGAAAACATCTAATTCATAGCTTGATTCTTATGATATGACAAATCAGCACAAATACATAAAGACAGACTGGTTTTCTTTTTGTATCAAATAGTTTTTAGGTATACATATACATTTTGAAACACCGAGCAGGCAGCAGACACTACTGGAGGTGGAAAGGAGATGGCTGTGTTCAAAAAGTCTGAGTTGGATAAAAAAAAAAAAAAAAACGTGTAAAAAGGGAACGAAAAGTCACATTTTGGACAAAGGGGCCTGTATCATGGCTCCAAAACCTATGTGCTGCTACCCCTTTCAAGTTCTGCGACCCACATTCTCTCGCTGAAAATCTCTAGAAAAAGAGGAGTCTATGTGGGAGTTGTTTGTTGTCCAGGTCGCTGCCATTTAAACTGTATACAAACCATGACTTTGAGTCCGCGGGCAGAGGCTGTGTCTAAGGACAGGGAGTCAGTGCAGCCATGAGGAGCTCCATCTTGTAGACAAAGTTTCGTCCCTCCATCTTGCTCCAGTGGACCTCTTTGCACGGCCCTCTGAGGTGGCACCACTTGGTGTCCTGGATGACGTCGCTCTTCGGCAGCTCTTTGGTCTGGCTGCGGGTGAACTGGACCAACACTTTGCAGCCGCTCTCTGGACCGTTACGCACTGAAAAGACAAACAGACACTGTATTAGTGGATAAAATCTGCTCATGTTAATACAACCACACTTAATTCTTGGTAATTTGAGGTTATGAGGATATTCAGGATAACGTTATCTTAAATTGACTTAGGATACTTTTACAGTGTTGGATAACATTCATTTATGATGTTCATATGATGAATTCCAGGAGTTATTTTACGGTGACATGTTGTGCTTTGCTTTCTTAAATGATCTCTCAGCTTGTATCAACCTGTCTTTTTGCTCTTGAGTGATATCCTACTTCTCTAAAAATTTCCACAACCACCAGAGACCGTGGGTGTGGCCTAGTATTCAGCTCTACACATGTTGCCATAAAGAATGATAGCAATAGTGAGAGCAAGGCAACAGTTGCTACCCTTATTCAAGGAAAAAAAAAGGGAAAGTTGAACCCATTAGCTCAAAATGCAACGACTCTTACCTCTGCTGCATTGCTTTATGGTCAATTAGGGCTAATGTTGGTGGCGAAAATTGTATTTCTCCCTCTGTGACTGTTGAATGTCAGTGCACACTGATGAGTCCTTGTTTGATTCTGAGACACTGACACAAAAACCTAATGAAACTGATGGGTCTACATTGTTTAGCTATCGAGCAAGTTAGTTGCACTAGGAAAATCATTTAGTGGACTAAGAAAAATACACCATAAGAGCAACAATAAAGCGTCACAAGTAGCTGATTTTCAACATGTTTCAAAATTGACTGACTGCATGACTTTCTTAAGATAGATGAGACCTTCCTGCCTGAGATTTACAATATATCATGAGTTTACATTGTTACCATTGAAGCAGCACTTAGATAAAATAGTATAAAACAAAAAACAAACAAAACAGAAGGGCTTCAGGAGCACTTTCACGTCAGAAGCAACCTCACCTGAGATGGCATACTCTCCATTGGGAGAGGCAACAGTGACCGCGGAGGCATTTCCAATGCTCTCCACTGGGCCCAGGCCCACATGGTTACTGAAGCTCAGGACATGCCAGCCCATCACTTTGGCCAGCTGCTGAACAGCATGCACCTGATGCTGCGACATCTGTAATAACACAAGGTGGACACAAGGCGGCAGGGATACACCTGACTTTAAAAAGTGACCAAAAAAAGCTTATAACTGGCAACGGGAGACAATTAACAACCAAATCAACAATTTTTGGAGCTCAATACGCAACAGGTCTGAAGTGATACATACTGCTTCCAGTAAATGCAGCCTCCTCCAATAACTGTGTGGGAAGGCAACTGTGATACCTGTGAGAGGAGGAAGTCCTGCAGTTCCTGTTCCTGGTGTGTTAGCGTGACAACACGTCCATCCCTGTGCACCACTCTGATTTGCTCGACACCGATGTTCAGCTGCAGCTGAATGGACCTAAACGCACGAAACACGTTAAGCATTATCAGAGAGTGGTCGTGTGTGTCAGTCAAGTGGAATGAAGCCAACCATGTGCCAGTAATGAAATACAGAACGAGGGAATAAAAAATAAATAAAAATACACTCTTGCTTACATGCATCTTATAAAAGCAGACATGTCAAGGTTTGTTCACTGTACTGAAAATATACCAGTACATGCCGAAAAAACAGGCATCCATTACATTTCATAGCTTTCAATTTACATAATTTGAACAAGTTAATAAACCATCTGGAGATTCCCACAGTCGCTCATGAATACATTAGCAGGTTCTCACCTGTATCTGCCGTATTATGGTTCTTCCTTTATCATTCCCTCTTCTCATCCACTTACTTGCAGATCTGCTCGTAGCCCTGAGAGGTGATGAGCACCTTGACGCTGGACTCGTAAACATCGTTGATATTGGACCAGTGAGCCTGGATCTGGGGGTCTTCTATTCGGCTGGCCAGGCTGTCGATGGTCCGTGCCGTCCTGGTGATCACAAACACGAACATTAATACTGATAAATTATGAAGCAAGTGGCTAAAAATGATACCTAGTACAGGGCTTTACTTAGCATTATATAGTCAGCACTGCTTTAACAAAATACTTAACATTTATTTTTTTGCTTGTAATTTCTTTTTTTCCTGAGATCAAACTGTGATGACCAAAGACAAAGTAAGCCACCTTTTGGTCAAATGTGGCATTGCCAATAATGAGGAGCATGTTTGGGAAAGTCATGTCATGTAGACTGAGCAATATTACTCATGTGCAAGACCTCAAACTATTTCCGCTGCAAACCATGATGCAATAATCAGCCTGGATTTACGTAGCACATTCAGAAAGAATTTCTGCTGGTAATACACAGTTGCAGAGATGAATGATTATTGTCCGCCAACGTCAGTGTAGCAATTGGTTTTGTGATCATAGGAGTCCTCAAATAAAATCATACACGGTACAGCTAAAGTTACCTGCTACGTAGGAAGATGTGTTTGGCCTGTTTGATGATCTTCTCCAGCAGCCCCTCACTCTGCTGCAAGCTGGCGATTTCAGCTTTGTCGTAGGCCTGCGGACCCGCTAGGCGCTGCCGTTTGTGGCCAAAGGGGGCGCTAGCAGGATGTGGCATCACCACAGAGCTCAGCTGCTGCTTGTGGAACTGTAACAGAGACCAGTTTGTTCAATGAAAGGACAATTGAATAAAATAAAAGCATTATGAATGCAGTGAAAGACTTGTGCTGATGGTAGTTTTCTAGATATATTTGGGGCAGTATTTATCCTGGATCAAATGTGTTGCAGGCAGAGCAGCAGTAACTGATGGATGGGTCTGCTTTGGTGTCAGTTCTTGCCATGTTGCAAGCCAAATTTCCCCATGCCAGACAACAAAGACTCAACTGAACATAAGTATACCTGTGTTACAAGTACAATATAATAGTACAGCAATAGGAAGATGGCATATAATATGTCACATGATGTTATAGTGATCATTTTGATGAGCTATAAACTAAAACTACAGAATGGTGACACTGTTTCAAAAAATATTTTTGGTTTTCCTGTACTTAAATTTCTTGTCATTTCCCGACACGTCCGCCGATATACCTGCAATGAGCTAATATCTCTTCTAACTAGACAGTAGCTCCAGATGACACGCAGAGTGTCTTCACACAGTGTTTCACCTCTCTCATCATTTGATGCAGATTGTGTTCCAGCACGTAAAGGTGGTCGTCGGGTTTGGGTTTCTCTGGAGACGCCCGGTGGTTCTTCTTCTCTCCCGTTGAGTGGCACAGTGAGATGGAGAGCTGCAGACCTATATAAAAAAAAAA
>CM022478.1:3193561-3204573 GCA_011952105.1 Coreoperca whiteheadi | reverse complement strand
GGGTCACAGGAACAAACGAGGCGTGAATAGGTTTGTCGAAGTGGACTCCAGAATCACAGAGATAATAAAAAAAAAAAAAGCAGGAATGTTACATCAGTTAACAAAGTTATCCCCTTTTTTCCCCCTGAGTAATTCAAAAGCAAATATTAGGAATAATATCTGTACCAGGGTAGCAATTGAACTTTGAATGAACTATTACTGTAAAAAGCTCTTCCTGTAAGCAGTTTTATCTATTTCCTTAGTGTTTTATCTATAATCTTACATACCACTATCTATGTTCATCAAATACACGTCATCTGTCCACTTTTAGAGTATGATACTAATGTAGAAGTATTAGAACATAGTACGGGCAGTGGTTGTACTTAACCTTTAGGAGTAACAAAAGCAAAACATTGACACGGTTTTTGTACTTTAAGGTTAAATATGCAACAAACACAGATATTCTCATGATTATGTCCAACAAAACCAAGACTCCATTCATGCTGACGTTTTCCCACTTTGATGCTTTCATGAGCGTTCTGACCTGGGAAGGGCTGTGAGATGATCTGATTCTTCACGACAATGTGAGGGATCTGGGATTTAATCTGAACAGCTTCCCTGGACAGCTGGGCGAAGATCTCCTTACAGAGCAAAACGTTCTGAGCCGCCTCTAGTTTCACATGCCACGCCTGGGTTCCTGGGAAGAGAGGGGGAAAACAGGTTGAGAAGAGCTGGCGGCAGGGTGATCAGAGAGAGAACAGGCGAGGAGAATGGGAGGAGATGAAACAGAGATTCAGAGAGTTACTTGTCTTTGTGTGTTGAACCATACCGGCTTTGGTTTTTGGCGGCCTTCGGAACAGGTTGACAGTTCCCAGATCACCGATGTCTGGAGCTTGTTTCTGGATGGACACCTGAAGACATAAACAGCGCTCGACTGTTACAACTACATGTTTCTGAAAAAAAAAAACGAGCTATAGCCGCACTACACAGGTAAGCAGCAGAGTCCACCAAATAATTTCAAGATGATTGTTCACTCAAGGCCCTTCGAGGTTCTTCTTCTCCTCTCGTGCAATTCACACAGAAATGCGAAGAAGATAAAAACGTGGGTAATCAATAAACTCCAACTGATGATCACCATGTAGAGGACAATTCACCAATATAAAATCAAATCACCATAGACATATTTTAGTGGAACGTGCCTTTGTGGACAGACGTATTGATACAAGTTTTTTTTCTCCCTCTCACCTTGATATAAGCCGATCCCTCCAAATCACTGGCGATCTGGACATCAAGGGGGCAGTAATCCTCTGGCATCTTTTTGTCCAGATCAATGTCTGTGTTCTTGATCACCTCAAACGTGCCATGGTGAGGAAAAAGGGAACCTGCATGGGAACATTGTCAAAACATGTTAGCTTGGGGTTAGACTACAAGTTAAAAGTGCCCTCATGTTACTTTGTAGAACAAAATAGGACAACTATGTTTTGTACAAAGCCTATTACAGATATGAGTAGAGTATACATTAGAGGCCTTATCACCTGCGCTCCGGTAGCTGAGGTCTCCCAGGATCTTGTCTCCCACTTTGCGGAGTTTCCACTGTGAGCGAAGTCGCAGCAGCTCAGAGTTGAAGTCCCTCTGCCTCCTGTTCTCCTGGTTCTCTGCTACGGACTTACTGAGCTTCTCTGCTCCCTTCAGGAGCAGCTGCGCTGCTGTGGCCAACGATTTCTTTTTACTGATCAGCTGGAACACCTGGGGGGTCTGCAAAAGAGGAAGAACATACTGTTATGAATGGACAGTGGATGGAGGTATGTGTGTGTAAAACATTGAACGCTGTTTGCCAGAGAAGGTGCACAGATCTCTTTTGAGAAATATAAACCAAAGATCGTCATCATTTTTGAACATTTCGACAGTGTTGCATCCACACTTGCGTATTATCTGTAGTGAGTGTTGTCCCCACCGTAGATGTTTACTGATAGCAGTGAGCGATATTATTTAGCCGTTTACCTTGCCAGCTGTTGGATCCTGAGACACTGGGTCTAAGGCCATGTACTTCTTCTCCTTCACCACGCTGAGCACATCATAGAGTACACACATCTCTGTCAGGGCACTGCGCAGGTTGTTACGCACTGAGTCCCAGGGCCAAAGAGACGGCTGAAACTTCACTGTGCCTGTGAAAGGAGACCGCTAATCACATTTTATTCTAACAGAGAAAACAGAATCCATATGACTCTCTTATATTTTATTTTGGATCCATCCATCTGTCATCTATACCTGCTAATCCTGTGCAGGGTCATGGGGACTGGTGAACTTTCTTATTTTATTAAATAAGAAACTTAATGTACCACCTTGATGAAGGCCATGTAGCTGAAAACATCAGTTGTACAACTTGTTTTTACATTTCTTTTTATTAACTAGCATGAGTAAAGGACAGGACCATTAGAGTTGGCTTTTATGGTTACTGTATAATTACCACTATCTCTGATGTTTTGATGCAATTCTAGTTTTAAAATATAATCTCCTACTTTCCTATACTTCCAACATACAGAATTCCCTGATGTTGCCTGGTGTTCCCGCTGCAATCGACCAAATTCACTTATTTTTCCCCATCTGAAATGGATTTTTCAAAACTTAAATTTAAGTCCAGAAATGTATTGATCTGTGGGAACCTTGACAAAGAGACCTCAGCTCTATAACAAAAGTTTAAGATTGAACTTAGTTATGCAGCAACCTGATGTATGGATCATAGCTGGTGCATTATTCATAGCGGTTTAACAGATTCCAGCTCTGACTCTAAGGCCCCGTTTACACGATGGGAAAACGCAGATAGGCCAAAACGCAGGGAATTATCTGCGTTTTGGCCTGTCATTTACATGAAAACACCGTTTTTATCCCAGAAAACGATTATTTCTAAGAACTCCGGCCAAAGTGGAGATTTCTGAAAACGCCGGTTATGTGTTGCCATGTCAACTGGGAGAAACGGGGTTTTAGGTTCTCAAACGTCACATTATGCGCCAGAAAATGCTTACGTCATGTGAGCAACAAAAAAATCAAAGGAAATGTAGTGTTAAAAGAAAGAAAGAATTTTGTCTTGCTCTCAGCTGACCGAGCCGGCGCAAGGTGGGGGGGTTGGGGGTCCGAGCCCGGCGACCGCGGGGACAGACGGGACGCTAGTGTTTAGAGTTTGTTTGATCATGGAAGCTGTTAAGGAGGAACTCATTTTTACCTTTGTGCAAACGCTTTTGGCCTGTTTGCATTTGCAAACACAACTGCTGGACTATATCGAGGAGCAGAGGCGAAGGAGTACACGAAGGGCCGCATTTTTACAGCAGCTTTCCCTTCCAAGACGCCGGTACAAAAGTCGCTCGTGCTATTCGTTGTTGTCGATTTTGAGGATTCTGATTGGCTTGCATGGCTTTATCCTTCCTACGCTGCCGCCCATAGGTTTGGCACAGTTTCGATGGCGTATTTATGCGAGTTGATGTAAACGACAACTTTTTTGAAAACGATGTTGTGTGCACAATGTTATTTTTGAAAACAGAGGGGGGGAAATATTTGTTTCTCTAAATACCCGGCTATGTGTAAATGTGGCCTAAATTCTGCCTGATTTCTCTTGAGCATACGTTACCTTCTTCCTCCTCGGGCTCCTGCTTGCCCCAGTCATGGTCCCTGGGTTCACCTTCGACACCATCCTCCTCCGAGTCAGACCCCTGGATGAAGTCAATTCTTTGTGCCAACTTTGCCAGGTTCTGGGACATGGACAGAGGGGGGACGTATGTCTCCGTTCCATCCAGGGCCACTTCCTGCACCTGCTTCTCACAGGAGGACTCGATGCTGACCCTCACCGCTGGACCACCAGACATGACGACGAGGCTGACGTGAGGAAGACAACCGGAGAGATTCAACCATCAAACTGTCTGGGACACAGTAGAGCACAAAGCAATGCAGCTAAGTGAATCTCTGCAACAGGAGCGGAGGAATCTGACATATTTTGAGGACAGTGTGAATAAGAGTAGACCAAAGCCAGATTCACAAAAATGTTTAAAAAGAAAGGGCACAAACCTGAAAACAGGTCTATGTAAGCGGACCGGGTTTTTCACCACCTCCGAATGTAAAAGCACCACTCAAGGTGCCACGTTCAGTCATTTATTTAAGACCTTGATCACTTTAGCAGTTAAGGACTTCTTGGGATCTGCAGGTGTATCGGTTAAATGACCAGTCTTGTCTTCACCGCTACAGACAACTCTTACTAACACCGGCTGCATGTTACAACGTTAATCCCGCGTCTAACGTTAGCGAGCAGGACTAGCTAGCGTTAGCCCCATGCTAATCTCACGGGACAAACGAGGACCCCTGGAGCTCGAAAGAAACATCCAAATGACAACATAATCTTTTATTCGCGTAAATCTTACCTCTGATATTCACTGGAATCACAAGCATAAACGGTTATTCGCTGGAGTTGTGATATATTCCCCCCTTGAGCCCTGAATGGTTCATCCTTCGCTCTCCAGCCTCTAACGTTACACAGCTACCGACTCTTCTTCTTCTCTTATTGTTGTTTTTTTATGGCAGTTGGCAAACCACAGTTTGGCTATTACCGCCACCTGGTTGTGTTACTTTCTTTCACGTCGTTTCAATTTGTAGATGAGGTCGCCGTTTTATGTTTATTTTTTTTAGTTTCATGTAATTTAGGTAGGGAAACTGCTTTTGGACGCAAATTATGTGAGCAGGGACCTCTTTAGCACGAGGTAGAAACTAACGAAGAAGAAGAACGGGACGCGGGCGGTTTAAACAACCGGATGTGACGTTTAGGATAAAAACGTTCACTTCATTTTTTTCACGTTGGCATGGATTTCTTCCGATAAACAAAACATCTGGGCTATATTTAATCTTTCTATAATTCGCATTTATTTTACGTTTCAAATGCCTCCTAAAAATGTCCGTTTAAGTCGCGCTGGTGAGCGGTCGACACTGAAGCTAGCCAGCATTCACTAGCACGGCTAACGGCGGTGCTAAGCTAACGTGCTCTTGGAAAATGCCCATTTGAAGAAAATGAAGAGAAAGGTGGCCAGATTAAGGCTGAGCCCCAACGAAGAGGCTCGGGTAATACGAGAAGAACACGAGCGGAGGAGAAAACTGCGAATACAGCAGGTAATGTCGGGTGATGATAAGGTCCTTTCATTGGTGTCTCGGCTTTCTGCTCCATCTCCACAAACTGGCAATAGCTCCTGTCAGTATTAGCTGCCCAAGGGACGATTTACTCGGGCTTGCTTCAAATCTGAGCTCACTTCATTATAGTCTAAAGTGTGTGCTTTTCGAAGCACTGCAGTTAAAATAAAGCCATTATTCAACTTTGGCTGTAGCCTCACCGCATTCGTTCTCCATTAGTTGAGCAAACACCAAGAATTTTGTCTATTAAAAATAATAAGGTGGCAGACAATCACTTTAAAAGGCATTCCCACAGTATATTTACCATGTGTGTCTGTGAGCAACACCAGCCAGCTGATACAGAACCTTCTTAGAAGATACGAATATTTTGGTTTCCCTATTATAAAATAAATTAACAGTCTGGGCTCCTATTTGAAGTTATTCAATGTTATGTTGCAACTTATTCCTCTTGCGCATTCATTTGCAGCACTTGTACTGTAAAGAAAGCCCACATTAATCATGCCGGAGAGTTGATTCCAGTTATCTAAACGTTCTGTTCAGTTGTCTTCATGGTAGTGGTTTAGTTCAACCTTGCTGTAACATTTTACTCTCCATATCATGTTTTCTGTGGCAGTGAACATCGCAGTTTTCTTTACTGTGAACCTTTGGGATCTGTGCTTGATGTCTCGGGTCTCTGTTTCAAAGTCATGAACTTAAAGTTAATGAGGCTGGTGAGTCTGATCAGCTCTGATTTGGTATTTTAAGACTGCGTATGCATATATATCCCAGGTGCGGGAACAGCAGCGGTATATCGCGCTGCGTATACGCCGAGAGGTTGAGCAGAGACGGCAGCGTGAGCTGGAGCAGCTGGAGAAGGAGCTGAGGGAGGAGTGGGAGCGACAGCAGAGGGAGAAACTCCACACACTGCAGAAGTTATACCAGGAGAGCCTTCAGCTTCTCGGCCAGGGACACAGGAGTGCAAAAGAAAACGTAAGATGACATTGGTCTACAACAAGAAGCTATACCTTGTCTTCATTACCTGGAGATTCTGTTGCAGAATGAAGAGAAAACGCCTCTTAATGAAGCTGTCACATGACATTTCAGTCACTGTTGAGTTAGTTGTTCAGTGCAAACAAGACGTAAGATAAATTTGGAGATGATCAAAGGCCAAACCAAGAAGAACTTCTGAATCCTAAATGTGAACAAAACCATCACTTGATAACAGTTTGACTAGACAATAAATACAGTGTACAAATCATTTGATCTGTGTGTGGTAATTTTTATTTATTTGCACTAGGAACCCCATTTGGCAGCCATAGCTCAGAGGGAGGAGGAAAATCACACCAAAGCAGAGGAGCGTTATCGAGAAGCCCTGAAGGAGCTCAAATCACAGAGGCTTAAAGACCATGAGAGGCACAGCCGGTGAGCAACGTGACAAACATTTGCTTGTTTGCATTTACATGTTTGAAATTAAATTAAATTAACTGTACATTAAGTCTATTTTGCTCTTCTGTAGATCATTCAATGCCAGGAAGAAGGCAATACAGGCAGAAAAGGAAAGATCAGCAAAAGTAGCCCGCCTTCCATTGCCTCCTCCAAACCCCATTCAGGTGATTTGCCCTATCAGTAATAATAATCACTCTGTTTACCTCTTCTAAGTTGACGTGGTAAGCCACCTGGATTTGCTAGCTCACATTGTAGTTTATGGTAAGAAATATCAAAATGAGATGCATTTTTTTTTTTTGGAGCTTAATCGGACTTAATTGATGTTCGGTATCTCTTCATTATTCTATTTAAATCGCTGAACAAATCGGTAATGTGGCTGTTGATCCATGAGTCTGGAACCAGGTCAGTCTGTTTGTGGGTTCAAAAGCCTATTCCCAAATCATGTTTTAACTTATGCTCGATCTCTCTTTTTATCCTCTCACACACAAATGAGCCGTGCTACCAAGTTAGAAAATACGTGAGAGGGGGACGTGCACATGAGTAAAACGAAACAGAAAGCAGAACAACGTTACTTGGTCTGTATTTCATTGTGACCGTCACATAATACAGATACAGAATCCCCAGCCGCACTCAGATAGTTTGCTGCTGAATGCTTAAATGTCATTGTGTATTTGCAATGTATCGCAAATGCCAAGCATGTTTGATCTGAAGGGATTCTCCCCTGAGGCAGTTGTGTCAGAACACAAGTTGCGCAGCCAAGGTTCTGGGTGGAGTCAAGGTAACATTGTCTTTTCTTGTTGAAGCAGAATATCGATTTGAAGAGGCCACATGTAGTAAAGAAATCTGATGTGAGCGCCTTCGCTGCCACGTATTACCACATGTCTGAGACCACGGTGGACAGAGAGGTAGACGCAAAGCAGGTGAGCCCTCCGATTATTATATGCGCTTAACCCCATGCTTTGTTTGTCCCCCTCCTAAACAGAGTTGTCTAATCCCTATGTGCGTCTACAGCCTAATGCCCATGAGGGAGCTGAGCTGGAGGCGAGGAGACTGCAGGACTTACAGAGGGAGGAAAAGAGGAGGAGAGAGGAGCAGCTTGAGAAGGCTCGTCTCAGAGGGAAGCAGGCTCTGAGGAGGGAGCATCTCGTGCAGGTACAACTCGGCTGTTACTTCATGAGATGATCAACAGTTGTTCACATGTATCTGACAGATGATTTCCTCTGATGCCGCTTGCCATCACTGTTGCAAACACTGTTGACTGACAGCAGGACAACAGCATTCACTAAAGTAAGAAGACTGACCTTTTTTTATTAAAAAGATTGTAGTGGTTTGTTTTACTGGGGTTATATGGATGTTTCGTCTCTATAATTGACTTATTTGTCACACAGAAACAGAACTCCAGTCATCAAAAATTCCAGTGCAGTCCTTCATAGGAAAAGGATTTTCCACTAAACATGTTTAATAGCTTGTATAATCCTGTATCAGAATGCCAAGATGAAAAGATACAAGAAATGTTTGAGGTGAATATATTAAGTGTAGCTTTTTGTGCCTGATCTGTTTTTGATGGTCTCCTGTAGGATCGTGAGCGCTTGCTTGTTGAACTAGAGCACATGCAGCAGACAGACCTGCTGAGGAGGAGACAGCAGGTGTCTCAGATGCCTGCTCAGATCTTCCAGCCTCTCTATAAGAGACAGGAGACGAGGGAGGACTTCCAGAGGGAGATGGAGTTTGCCTTTGAGGACATGTATACCGGAGAGAGGAGTAAGGGCTGTTCAGTGGTGTAGTATTTTGCTGTGAATGTGTTTTGTAACAAATAGTCACAAGGAAAAGTATGTGTAACCATGCAGATGATTTTGAAGTAGCCAGAAGGTGGCCAGTCTGTTCATGCAGTTTCTCAAATCTTCATTAAATTGAGCTTTATTTGTATAGTCGCATAGCAAAATAGCCTGCTTTGGTGGGATATATAGCAAGCATGTACAGTTTTAATGGAGCCTCTTTAAACCTCGACTGTGTCTGATCCCAGGGGTTAAAGGTGACCTGGTAATCCAGCTAGTACCCGAGCCTCTGCCAGCTCTGTCCACAGGCAGCCAAGAGCTGGACGTCACACAGGATGAAATTGCTACATCTGGAAGAGAAGACACGCAACACGACACTGAGCAGGAAACATCTGTTCAAGGTGAAGAGAAGCACCAGATGTACATAAAACCTTTAAAGTCATTAGTTTGTAAGAGTTGTTACAAGATTTGCCTAAAAAATGCCAGTTACTCTTTCGCATTTACACCAAATCAAATATGACATGCTATAAAGGTCACTGGCTGGAATCGAACCAACGACTGTTACAACCATGCGGCCATGTAGTATGTGCTGTAACGATTCATCTACCGAGGCGCCCTCTCCTGATTGATAATCTTGACGGAATTTTCTCATCTTTACCAAGCTAGACCTGCATTAAGCGTTTTTCTTTACTTGCAGTGGAGCCCTCCCAACCTGCTCCTAGACGGGCGTTAAAGAAACTCCTGGATCGTATCAGGAGCCAGAGGAACCAGTGGACCGACCACGACAGTCACGTGCCTGCAGCCGAGTCCCCGACCGCCATCACCGATCAGATCCCAGAGCGGGACACAACCATCGACACAGGCTCTCTGACTAGCGAGGAGAAAGACAAACTTCCCCCCATCGAGCTCCCTGAGTCTGTCCACTCACCACCAGGTAACACATTCACTGTCATCAACTGTAATGAAGTTAATCTAGAAGGATCTGATACATTTGCGATTTTGATGTTAAAATTACTTGCTGTCATAGTTTATCATTTCCCACCCAACATACACTCATTTATCTGGGCTTTGGCAAGGTGGGTGTTTTAATTCATTCTTCTCAAATTTGAGATCCATTCCAGTTTTGTTTCCCAGACATACATCCCTGAGTATACAAGTTTAAATAATTAGTTGTTGCAAGATAATAATCATTTTGCGTTTTGCTTGTATTCCCTTCCACCAGCGTTGGAGACAACCGAGCAGTCAACGGCAGCAGATACTCTTCTTCCTGATGTACTTGCCAACAGAGTTCATGAATTTGAAGAAGAACGAAAGAAAAGGGTACATTCTGATTCCCATTGTGTATGCCGCAGAGCAGGGATTCTTTTAAACGTAAACACAGGCAGGACCAGTGTGTGCTGCCATTCACAGGTAATCAGACAGGTTTAAATGCTTGAACATACTGCGGAAACACTGCCAAGTCATGCAGTATACTGTTATGCCTACAAAAATGGCTAATCTTATCCTCCCTCAATTCCTTGTTTTTGAAGGCACAGACAGTACAAATAATTGTTGCATGGCTTTTTGCAGTTCATCACAGCACATCATTAAATTCTGAGAAGCAGAAAGTTGATAGAGTGGTGAGTTCTATGTAACACCAAGCTTAGTTAGCTAAACCTGTTCGATCCAATACCTTAATTCTTCGTAACGGCCCTGATACTAATTTTACAAATCGTTGTAAAAAAAAAAAAAAATCTTTACAAATCCCCTTATTCTGTTGAACACTTTTTTCAAAGAATCTAAAGCCTGGTTCTATTGTTATCCCAGTAGCTTCATGTGGTTTTTATGATTGGTCAGAATGTTTTGAGCCAGGTGTTCGTCATTACTTAATTAGTCCAGCCTATTTGGGGCGGCTGTGGCTTGGTGGCAGAGCGGGTCGTCCACCCATCGGAAGGTTGGCGGTTCGATCCCGGCTTCCCCCAACCATGTGTCGAAAGATACTGAACCCCAAATTGCTCCCGAAGCTGCGCCTTCGGTGTGTGTGAATGGTTAGTTTCCTTTGTACTGATGGGCAGTTAGCTTCTGCCATCAGCGTATGAATGTGTGTGTCTGGGTAAATGTGATATGTAGTGTGAAAGCGCTTTGAGTAGTCGGACGACTAGAAAGGCGCTATACAAGTACAGTCCATTTACATTTACATTTATATCTAAAGCATGAGGGTGTTGGCCAGAGTCTTCATGCTTTTTCAGAAGAGACTTTACATCTTGATTCCCTGTTTTGGAGCAAAACATTTGAAGATTTTCTTTAGTATAAAATTAAAAAGCAAAGTGAAGTTGAGCATAATGGGGGCTGGTGGATGCTGCATCGACAGCCAGCAGAGCCTCACTTTGGGCTGGCTGGGAATTCCTGCAGAGAAGGGTGGTCCTCTGAAGACTGCATTGCACAGCAGGAGGAGGAGGCGCAGGAGGTGCAGCTTTGTGCAAACCACAAAGTCCCAACTTGGGTTTATCTTTAAGATAACTGATAAACTGCCTCGAATGTTTGTTTTTTTTCCCCCTCCACCTCACATTGGATATCCGGTCAATATTGACGCTTAGATGAAAACTGGTTTCAAGATCAGTCATGTAGGTAATGTGTGTTTTCAACTTGGCAGGGGGTCACTGTTTTTGACCCCTTTTTTTTTTTTTTTTT
>CM022478.1:3168323-3193536 GCA_011952105.1 Coreoperca whiteheadi | reverse complement strand
TTTTCCCCCCCCCCCCGCCCCTGTTTTTGTCCCCTTTTTTTTTTTTTTTTGTCCAGGAAGAGGAGCTCGAGAGCGAGAAGCAGCGGCAGGTGGTTTTGCTCCAGGAGCTGGAAGAGCAGAAAGCCAAATTGGAGCAGATGCTGACTGAGGCCCAGCAGGAGAGAGAACATCTGAAGGCTGCGGTGACCCAGGAAGTCCCTGTTAACCAAGCAGAAGTACCTGCCCATGACCTGGAAGTCACCCCTGTCACCCCTGGTCTGGCCACTGAGGTAGGCCCTTCTCAGTTGTCCTTTTCTCATCTTGTCTTGGGATCCATAATTCGTAGTTAATAGATGGATTAGATAAATAGATTTTTAAGCCTGCTTGCAATGAATGATGAGGACATTTCTGCAATGATGATTTTTGAGGTCAAATTTTGTGCAGCTCAAATTTTTAAATTGACATCAAAGTATATGCCCCTCTCAATATTCCCGTCAAATTACGTTTATAGGTATCGCTGGATCATCCTTTAAGATATCCTATGCAGTGCGTTCAGCATATTACAGTTACTTAGTTGACGAATAACTGTCCTCTGCAGCTGGTGCCTCCTGCAGGTGAAGGTGACCACACCAGAAGGATTAGAGAATACCAACAGCGGCTGCTGGATCAAAACAGGTGAGTTAAAGCCTTAAGACAAATGACTTTTTTTTTTGTGATTAGCCAGTCACTTTCACCACTTTAACATGCAGTTATTCTCAACAGGTGACAGAACAATACATACTGTTACCGTTACCATCACTATATTTATCACACAGCTTTCTCAAAGGATGCAGTTTGAGGGTCTACGGTGTCGTATGCTGTACAGACTGTAAAGCCCCTTGAGGAAAATTTGTGATATTGGGTTATATAAAAAAAACTGACATGACCTTTTATTCCTTGGACCACCTTTTCATTTTAGTGTTCACCAGAGGTCAGTGGAAGTGGCTCGCCAGCGCCTGGAGGAATACCAGCGAGCTCTACAAATTCGTTACAACATGACCGCCACATCGTTGCGGCCCGCTGTCGTGCCTCCGGGCCTCATTCACCCACCACTGCACGGTGCACAGTCTGTGCATCTTCCAACTACTCTGCACCTCCATACAACTCGTCCAGTGCCTGCATACGTCCATGCCAAAGCACAAACCTCTGTGGATATTGCCACAAGAGAGTTTGACACGTTGGCTTCACCTCCCCGTCTTGCTGGCTCCAGTTTGCGGGTTGGCTCCAAGTTGCTGCCGGATGAAGTAGAATCTATTTCGAACCGTTCCAGGAACCAGAGACCAGCTGCCGCTGCCTGGCTTACCGACAAAATAATGGAGAGAGTAACCGAGCACCTTCCGGAGAGAGTGAGACCCTCCTCTGTCACCACAGAGCCACTGCCTCACAAACTGTTCCCCGCACTTCAGTCAACCAGCATCCCACTCCAGCCAACCTCTGACCCTATCCAAGCCATTACCTCGAGCCTCACACTTGATGCCCCTCTGGTTCCAGGCCATGCAGCGGTTAAGCCTGGAACTTGGCCCAACGGCTCCCTGCAGGCTGGGACCCTGGACTGCAGAGAGGACGACATGGCGAGGCAGAGACGAGAGCTGCTGGAGGTCCAGAGACGGGTGCTGGAGCAGAGAGAGGCAGTGGCGCTGCAGCAGAGGCAGCAAGCAGAGGAGAGACAGAGACAGGGAGTGGAGATGGAGCAGATGAGGCGGCAGAAGGAGACGCTGCAGGCTCTGATTCGTACTGATGCACAAGTAAGTGAGGGGACGATTACTGCCTGGGTGTTTTTAGTTACAGTAGACAAATCGTTGTTTTTCAATACAAATCTAAGATAAAACAGCAGTATGAAGTAATGAGTGGATAGCTCTTCCCTCAGCTGAAATGTTTGTCCCTCCCTTATACATGGAAAAACAACTTTCCTGATGTATTTTGTCACCCACAGCCAGTTCCGGAGGCTGCCAGTGAAGCGTTGGTTTCAGAGAACATCGGTCAGACCCGCCTTAAATTACTTGCGTCCCTGCTGAGGGCCATAGAGGAGACTAACGGAGGAACTTTATCACACCTAGAACACCCTCAGGAGAAAGATGGCTCCCCTCAACAACCGCCATCTAATAGTGGTGAGATGGGTAAGTGATGTGTTAGATTGCAGATAGTCTTTTTGGGCACAATTTCAATTTAATTTCAGAATGGAAAACGTTTTTCTACTTAAATCCCCTTTCATTTTCTATTTGTGATCTTGTCAATGTCTTGCTGATCTCTGGGGATGGAGAAGTGCCATGTTGCCCCTTGCTGTTTCGTTCAGTACTTGTTATCAAAATGAATTGGGTGGATTTACACATTTCGCAGTGAACTCCAACTCGTGAAAAACGTATTATCTTGTTACCCCCCATTAAGATCCCATCTCTCAGAGCATTGTTCCTGCTGGACCTGCCCCAGCATCAGTCCTCCCCTCAGGACTCCCCCCTCCTCCTCCTCGAGCAGCAAAGCCCCCGGTGACCCGCGTCAGGCTGGGCATCATGGAGATGATGACTGAACAACATGAGCTCAGTGCTATTCAAGAGGTCGAGACACCAGTCAACACCAGCCAAGTCACAGGTCAGCTGCGGTTTTCATCAAGTACCCAAACCATGCGTCAAGTGATCGAGAGGAATATCAGTTGACTGGCTTGTCAATGCTTATCTCCAGGCCCGGAGGATAGTGCCAAGGTTCCTTCACACATTGTGGCCTGGGATCCGCAGGAGGAATCGTCTGTGGCCTCTGATGGGACTCCGCAGACACCGTCTTGGTCCAGCAGTGGGCAACGGGCTGCTGAAACACCAGCCGCCTCTGGAGCGAGCTCAGCGAGATCCATCCATCTCCTCTGGAGAGAGAGGCTACTGATGGGGGCGGGAACACCCCCAGAATCCTCAGAGTCTGGTATGTAGACGGCAGGTCGAGGGTGATTTTAGAAATAATACACGTCCAAGGAAAGCTGTAGTATTTGATGAGGAAAATAATAGTGTGAAAATGAAGATATTTCCACTTGGTTGTATCGTTGTTTTCCAGATTCAGTCTTGAGAATAATCTCACCGCTTTCCTCCAACTCTGGGAGAGGAGCCGACTACTCTGGTCCTGCAATCACAAGCTACCGATCCCCCACAGAGGTAACCAATGCCAGCTGAAGGTTGAACTGTAACTTAATTCTTTCTTTCCCGTGGAAACTTTTGCAGCAGAGGCTGATTAGAAAGTTACAAGGGAAGGAAAAGTTTGAGTCAATATGCAGTGAAAAGATGATCTACCTGCTCTGTTTTTGTTGTCGTGTGTCAACATTAATATTAGCGTTTTTCTCCTGTGCAGTTGCAATCGGAGTGATGTTTTTGCATTGATTGTGCACCCATTTTAACAGCATTCTATAGACCCCAGTGATAATGGTACTCTTTCAGAACCTGTTGAATGACATGCATTCCACTGCGTATTGGCACAGCGTTTTCTACATTTTTAACACCCTCTGAGGTTCACATGTTGTGGATCGATGATGAAAATTAGCCAAATCTGAGCGTTTGGGCAATACCTGCCTCAGCCTCTGATTATGCTTGAGAAGCTTTTTCTTTGTGTCTGTCTGTCTGTCTGTGCTGAATGTGTATGTAAAGTGTAATTCTGTGTGTGTGTGTGTGTGTGTGTGTGTGTGTGTTTCTGTCTACTGAGCAATGATGTGAAATGACTTTACCTGAAGTGTATTTAATCTAAATACGTTTCATGAGGGTTTCTACACTTGAACTGAGCTCAGTGTGTCTGAATATCCTTTAATGACTCAAGTTTGTTTTTTGTGTGTGTGTGCATGTCTGTCTGTCTGTGTATGGAGTGTGTAATTCTGAGTGTGTGTGTGTGTATGTTTGTTTGTTTCTGTCTACTGAGCAATGATGTGAAATGACTTTACCTGATGTGTATTTAATATAAATACGTTTCATGATGGTTTCTACACTTGAACTGAGCTCGGGGAGTCTGTGTGCATTTACATTTCATAAACTAAATACTAATTTAAGTAACTTTCGCTACGGATGGATAAAGTGCTCCACCAAAAGGCAATAGCATGAGCAACAAACTAAAATGGCAAAACAAACGTCTCTTAAAATGTGTTGAGGACATTTTTAATCACTCCAGTTTTGTGCGTGTACTACGTGAGCCCAAGTACCTGAGTCTATCTCCACTTTCTATATTTTGTGTCAGTCTGCACATAGGCCTCCTGATTCTGACTGCCTCTCCTCCACCACCATCTCCACCGGCAGCTACATCACCACCGATCCAGAGCAAAACTTAAACACTGGTGAGGAACCGCAGGAGAACGGTCTTGTAGCACGTCGTGCTTTGTTCCTGCTTTTTGACCATGGGGTTTGTTTTGTGCTATGAATCTTGTGCAATCCAGCAATAGAAACATCAGAAAAGTAGCCGGTGCAGCTTTACAGGTCAGAAAATCTACCAGAAGCTGGAACAATGAAGTATTTAAAGTTTTGTCTTTGCATCTTAAAGGGGACAATGAGATACTGTACACAGGACCCATACTTTGTATATACACTAGACAGCATGCTAGTTGTTTCTAACTTTTGCTATAGCCTAAATCTGCTCTCCTTTCCTTCTCCCATTACTTCATTAGATAAATCCCCGTTCCTCAGACCTTGTGTAGAACAAGGACGAGGAGCAGATTTGCCCGAGGTCTCCTCTGCATCCGGTGAAAGCTCCTGTATTAATGACGGCTCGGCTGCAGGCTGTCGTGGTCTGGCTGTAGACTCTGTGTTTAACGACAGCAGCATCCAGCGCATTATAGACAGATACACAAGGGAACTTAACATGTCCCTCAGCACCACTGGGAAAACCACAGGTAGAATACACATACTACACACATTTCATTACAAGAATACCCTCTCTTTCTTCAGTTTGGTAGATTGATAGCGGTCACAGCTGTGCCCTGGTGTTACTTTTCTCTAATGCTTTCAAACACCTTGGAAAGTGAGATATTACAAGTTGCTTCTCTGTTGTCTGTCTATTTTTTATAGCTGTTCATATCGGCCACGCTCCAAGGCAGGGCAAAAAGTCTGCCGTCATTTAGAGGGTTGAGATGTGATAACCATAGAAAAGGGGATAATGGCGCACGTTTTCAGTCTTGCACCTCTGCACACCTGGCAAATCACTGTGTGATATTTGTTATTCGTGTTATTTGACACACTCATGATTCAATTTAAAGAGGCCGTACTCATTCATCGGTAGTTTATATCAGAAGACTGTATAATGTTAGTAGAACAGTGTCTTATTTCCTCTCGTCGATCTGCAGACAGTGAAGGCTCATATGTGGAGGAAGCTGCCTCTTCAGTTTCTCATCAGTCTTCGGTTCGAGTCTCAGAAAGGGGAGCTGAGGATGAAGGCTCTACAGGTCGTCAGCCTCTTCCCTCAGACAGAGCCGGGGCACAGAGGAGTGGCCTGGTCAGTGACTCGCAAGCCACAATAATTATTTTTTTTTTTTTTTTTTGATGTTGTAACACTGATTTTTTTATTTATTTTTTTTTTGTGGCCACTTTGAAAAATATTTTAAATTAAAAGTACGCGTTGGTTTTTAAAGGAATTGTAAACTATATTGTACAGTATATTGATGTGCTGATTGAATTGATCATGTTACTGCAGCTCCAAATAGTATGGCTCTCCTTCTCTGGCATATTTCCCATTTTTATTTCAGACTTAATCAGCATTATTGCCCAAGTGGGTTTACACAAGCAAGGAATTTGACTCCGGTTTTATGTTGCCCTCGTGTTACACACACAGTTCAAGAATGTGTGGGAACGTAAAGGAAGACACAAATAAACATACAGATAACTTATAACTCGCATTATAAATGGAAGTCAGTTATAAATATATTTGCTGTAAAATACCCAGCATTCAACTGACGTTTTGTTTTTTCTACAGGAATGGGACAATCCAGTAAATCCAATCCTGGAGCACTTCTCAGGCGAGGACCCGTCACTGGCTGAGGACCAAGAGCAGGACTCTTTCAGACCTCTGATTGGCCAGCTGACAGACCAGTCATCCTGTCTCTCTGCTGACCATAGGGACTCGGCCATGGGGCAACTGGTCGGTCAACCATCGGCTCACTCGTCCATGATTGGTCATCTCCCAGGTCTGCCGGTTTCACTGAGCTTGGATCAAGGCGGATGGGACTCCACTTTGAGTCGGATGATTGGTCGACTCTCCCATCAGTCCAGCTCTCATTGGCTGAGTGGTGGGCAGGACTTTTATGCAGGTCAGCTGATGGGTCAGATGGCTTCGGCGCAGTTGACCACATGGTTGGATGAGAGCCGGATGACACCACTTGTTGGGGAGCTGGACGAGTCTGCTGGCCAGCACAGTGGAAGCTCAGGTAAAAGGATTGTAAAATTACTAGTAGCTTACTATTTCATGTCTGTCCGTCCTGGGAGAAGGGTCCCGCCTCTGTTGTTCTTCCTGAGATTTCTTCCATTTTTTTCCCCTCCTTAAGTTTTTGGTTTTTGGGGGGGGGGGGGTTAGTATTTCCTTATTTGAATCAAGGGTCTAAGGACAGAGTGTGGCGTATGTCATATAGATTGTAAAGCCCTTTGAGCTTTATTGGGCTGTAAATAAAATTGAACAGAAATGAATGAATCAAATGGACCCCTCGTTGCAGTCCTAGTCCTGAAACATTGTCCCATGGTGAAACATCCATTGATGCTAATCTTGAGTGAGTCAGTAAAACCTCATATCCCATAGCTCAGTATGGCATGAGTACAGTTGAGTTCAAATAAAAGTGAATTGCTCTGAGCCAGTGCAGTAACATTCCCTCAGTTTATGTCCGCATATGTAACGACGTCTGTGAGCGTTCTCTCAAATAGGTCCACGATGCTCGGGTTTCACCTGCTCACCCACTTTGTCAAAGTTTGCCATCAGCTCATCTGCTGTTTTGTAGGTGAAAGAACTCATGTGGATCTTGGCGTCTCAACTGAGGCCAGCGTGCCGTCATACCCAGCGTTGCCCCCTGAAGTCTCGTCACTCAGTGCCTCTGTCCCGGGTGTAAATCCACATCCACAGAACCAGACCCTGCAGAACCAAACCGGTCCAATGGGCCTGGGCGCAGAGAGGACTGAAGGTGAGGTATTAAATATATTATTGCGACGAATTCCAAATGACCCAAGACCTTATGGGGGTTGAATGAGAGGGAATGTATATAGATATCTACAGTATCTATCATCATGCACAATATGTGTGTCTATAGTCTGTTTGTAGCTTAAGGAAAAGTGTGCTTTGGGGAACAAGAAGAAAAAAAGTCAAGTCAGCTATCTTGTGTTTCTCTGACCTAGTTAGAAACTTAACTGTGCATTATGTTCATGTTTACTGCCATTTTAGTGTTTCTAGATTCATTCCACCCGCTACTGGCTGAGGTCACCCACAACGAAACAGCAGACCCCTCCATGACCTTTCACCTGCCAGACCACGATGTGCCTCACTCTCCCGAAGGACAGCCAGCCAGCGGAGAACGCGGCGTTTCCCCACCTGAGGAGTTTGAAACCCATGATGATCCTTCCGTGGCGTCTGAACCGTCTCCTGAGCGCCTCAGAACAGAGGAGCCGTCCAGCTGCCTGACGGCCCCCGCCGCCTTGCATGAATCTTTTTCCCAGCTCATCACCTCCCAGAACCATCCCCAAGAATCTGTCCTCACGGTGTCCCCCACCACGAGGACAGATGTGGAGCAAACGGCTCAGTGTCTGTCAACTTTAACCATGTGTGATGTTGATACTGTGGGCATGCCGCAGCCAGAGGGAGCAGATGCAGACGGAAGCTGCATTTCTAAAAGGTTCGGAGATTCAGTCCCATTCAGTGACCTAAGGACTGCTATTCCTGTCTCACAGAAGATACTGGTACGATTACTTGTTCACCTTGATAAACTTTGAAAAAGCATAATCTTTCAGATATTAACTGACCACTGCAGTGCCCAGAAGAGGCAACACATGCCCTTTTTAAGAGCACTACGTTGTCATGCTACAACTGCAGGTTGTTACTTGTCGTTAGAGTAGAAAGTCAGATTATTTTTACCTATTTTTTTTTTATAACTTGGGTGCTCTGTCATTGGCTGAGTTGTGTGCTTGTCGTGTCTCCCGGTCTTATCAGGATGCTGCCAGTGAGGAGGGGATCCTGGAGCAGTCGGAGATCACACTAGTGAGCCTGACCGACACCACACTGCAGGACCAAGAGACAACCATCACTGATGAAGAGGCAATTTGGAAAGACAGGGAGGAAGGACAGAAAGGCCAAGACACAGAGGTGACTGTCCAGTTACGCAAATGTCGTCCAAAATCCACTAACTGATGGTCTCTACATGTTGTTGAATTTTTGACTTGGCTTTAGCAGCAGTTGTCTTTCTGATCTCCGAACACAAACCTTGTTTTCTCTAGGGGGCAGAATCCATATTGTTACTGGGTGAGACTCCGGAGGACAAGAACCAAACACATCCAGGTAACATCGCATCTGTTACAGACTCCATGTGTCTAACTGAAATGTATAATATAAATGTATGTAACACTGGTGGGAGTGCTGCTTCGGCGAGATTGTTGAATTATGGGGAAACCTGCTTCTGATTTTTAAATATGGACCTTATCAGGAACAAAAGGAGCAAAAAAATTCATTAAGCTCACAGAATCTTTTTTCACTTAGAACGTTGTGGTCTCATTTCCCTCCCTACACTCAGTGACGCTCCTGGAGTTTCAGTGGGGTCCTAGCGGAGGCCAGCAGGTGGTCTACCAGCAGAAGCGCAGTGCTTTGCTCCAGAGATCATCCCGCAGGGTGGAGGAAATCAAGGCCAAAAGGGCTCTTCAACCTGAGATCCAAGTGCCATTTGAAGCCAAAGAGCAGTCTGAGGACTCTCAACCAGTCACCTGTAAGGCAAAGACTAAGGTAGCACCTCAACTTAAGGCTAATACCAAGTCAAAGGGAGGACAAGCTGAGCAGCACCACACTGAGAAATCTGGCTTCATCAAGCAGAAGAAGCCCCAGCTTCCCCCTCCAGGTATCTTCACTTTATATAGGCTTTTGTTAGGTTCCTTTAGAGGAAAACATTTTGGCAAAATTTGCATCTCCTTTTGGACCTTTTGTATCTCAAGCACCATTTCAAAATATACCGTTCGATTCGTCATTATTCTGCTTACGAAGTGATGGCTTTTAGTGGGCTCAATCCGTTTAGAGATTTCTGTAGACTGCGACAGAGCCCACCTGGGGTCATGTGTTAGAAGCAAAATATTGACGTGGAAGTCTGTGCAAACGAAATGTAACTACAGGGGGAAATTTTTGGCGTGTTCATGGAAACATAAGACTTCTGTGGCTTTCTTGAGCAAAATAAGAACCTGTTAGGTTTCGTCTCCATGTCAGTACCTTGTAGAGTTTGTCAGCAACTAGTAGAAGCATCAACCGACTGTATTTTTCTGTGTTCCCTCAGTGAGCGATTCCAGCCTGAAAAAGGTGGATGAGGTGAAGATCTGCACACCGGAGGAAAGGAAACGGGACGTTTCCAAGATGCACCAGAGAACCCAGAGGTAGCTTTTAACCTCTACACTGTCCTTTAGGAGTAAATCTATATTATCTATACTAATATACACCAAAACAGATGTGGCTCTGGATGTTTTCAGCACCAAACAAAAGAGTCATAGCTTTTCTTTCTTACAATTAAGAGTAATTTAGGAAAGGTTAAACCTAAAACGTGGTTACTTGACTTGCATCTCAAAGTTGTGGCATTCGCACAACAAAATGATGCAATCATGTGTCTTCTGCAGACTGTATGAGCAGCTGGAGGAGGTGAAGCATCAGAAAGCACTCAGGAGCAGACAGGAAGCTTATGCAAAAAACCGACTGAAGGCCAAGGAGTTCCACAAGGTAAAACACTTATGAATGAGTGTTTGAGAAAATAAGTTCTATCATTAGATAATTCTACCTATTAGAGGACTACAGGCATCGAACAATGTTGTTGTTGCTTGAATTGAGTTGATTCAAAACACTTTCTGCCATCTCTTCACAGAAAACCTTACAGAAACTTCGTGCCAAGCAGACTCTGCAGTGATTGACTTTGAATGTGTTCCAAGTTCTACTTTTTGTACATTTTAAGTTAGTTTTTTGTAAAGTTTTATCAATAAAGCATTAAGTTATTGGAATCTACTTGTTGCACTCAAGTTCTGCAGCCTGAATCATAACTTTTAGCAAATAACGGGTTCGGTTACTATTGATATTTCAAATATTCAGTCAATACTAATTTTCAGATGGGTTTCCTCTTTAATATGATAAAACATTCAGTAAGTCCTTTACAGATGTATGAAACTAGCTGTTAAAAAATGAGCTGAGAAACAAATCCATAACTCTAGACCCATCGTTCCACACTGAAGGATAAGTGAGGTCAGTTCAGATTTACAGTAGCTGTCTTCAGTTCCAAGCACACATTCCTGCTGAAGAACTACTTTATTAGTCCCCATGGCGACATTTTCACTGTTTATTTTCATTTAAATTTTAACGTTTAGATGGAAAGTATAGTATCCTGTTGGCTTCTCCACCCAAACAACAACACAGATCTTTGGAAACAAATCCTAAGAAGGACCATCTGCCCTCAAAGTATTTCCAACAGTGGCTTCAAGCCTCCATCTCATTACCCCGTTCTCAAATGGCCACCGACGGCTAGAAAGGCCACAATGGAGGAATAATGTTAGATCTGAACTTCGCCTCCGTGAGGTTTTACAGTTTGGAGAAAGCTATCGTCTTGGGGCTTCTCTTCTCCATGGAGGCCTGAGCTGATTTCATCACATCTTGAGTCTGAAGCATGCTCATGTTCCAGGTAGCCTGGAAAAGCATGAACAAGTTAGTGGTGGAATCAAATATCCAAAAAAAAAAAAAGACAAAAGCTAAGAAAGTATGCTCAGAAAACTCCTACAGTAGGTGATCCTACCATGTAGTCCAGTCCCTCTGCTACACTGTGGTCTCTGGCATAGATGAGGTTGATTTTGGTGCCCTGCACAGCTACGGGGCTGCGACCAGCGATCTCCCCGGCCATCTCTAGAGCTCCGGCCATCATGGCCTCCTTATCTGCAAACACTCGGCTGGAGGGATTCAAAGCGCGAGACTAATCGCTTAAAGATAAGTGACAGTTGATCTCCGAAAATTAAAGTTATGTTTGGCTAAAAATCTACCCCTAACAGACTGGCTTCTTGGATCTACAGCAAAACACTGAGGAAATAAATCCCTTGTGCGTTGATGACTCCAGTATTTTTAAGCTAATCTAGCACCACTAATAGGTTTGTTCCTGTAACACAGACCAAACCTGTAGCCCCTCTTGTTTTCAGGTACACTGAGACTAGCACTGGTGATCCTGCATAACCAGTGTAACCAGGTTATCATGGTGCTCTACCAGCTTCGTAACATCAAAAAATATATATATATATATATATCCGGGCTAACCCACTGAAAATAAAAAACACTTCATGCTCTAAAGATGGTTCAATGAACGCGGACAAGAACTAAAACTGGCCAAATGTCGCCCTTCGCCCAGCTTCAGTATGCATTTACCTGACCAGTCCGCTGCTCTTGGCTTCATCAGCGTACATCTTCCTGGCAGTCAGAGCCAACTCGTTCACTAGGCTGGAGAAAGTGGGAGAGAAACCCGTAACATGGACTCACTGCAGTGGATCTGTGTATTGATGTTCGGGTTACAGAGCCTGTACCTTTCGTAAGCAGAAGATATGACCTCACCCCCAGACTCTCTTTGGTTTGTTTAAAAAAAACAAAAATAAACAACCCGTTTTACCTGCGGCTGCCGATGACTTTAGGAAGTCTCTGGAGAGTTCCTACGTCGGCTGCAAGTCCAATATCAACTTCCTGTAGAGCGAAGCACAAAGACGGACTCTGAGACTGTGGTAACATCATCCCTAAGTATCATATCAGACAGCATCACAACTGGATTTTTCCACCTGTATCCAAAGCAAGGGGCGTCTACGGATACAATAAACTGTCTTAGATGATCTACTCGGGCCTTTCCTACAAAACAACGGTTTATTTATGTTTCATGAATTAAAATGCTATGTCATTATTTATACATTCTTACAAACTGTATTGTTTGTTTTCTTATAACTAAACAACTATGAATGACGATTAATAAGACGGATACAGCTTATTTGTTTTATACGGAGCCCCATAACCGATAAAGACAGTAAAATGATAGACACGTCTAAAACACAAATGGATGCATTAGTAAAAATCGTTTAGTTAAATGATTCAAATAGTGTAAAAATACCTTCATTCAGTTGATAAAATTAAGGTCTAATTAAGTCTTCTATTTATCTTTCACTAGCTAACTTTTCCGCTCCTTAGTTGTTTTTTCTGTCTTGATCATTTATCTATTCCCTGTGTTCCCCAAGCAACATTTCCTGTTTTCAGCAACACATTTCGCTTTACTTTATTTTACTTCGATGGGTGTGTACATACCTTTACCTGGAACCAGGCGTCCTGAGTACACAGGCGAATGTCGCAGGCTGTGATCAGGTCAACACCTGCCACAGAGCACAACATCCACGGTGAACATGACGGTGTGCAAACTCACTGAGGCGTTCCACTTCTCTTTTCTCAGTTTAAACTACACAACCTCGTCTGACACCGTTGGTTCAGTCCGCGCCGTGGCAGGCAACTGTAGCATTTCCCGAAAGCCTTCTAGTGATACAGTGACAGGCAAGACATAACTCCTGTGTGAAAGAGCAACCATATTTTCCATTCAAACAATTAATGTGGCTGTGGGCCAGTATCACAAAGCGAGTGCGGCTCAGTCCGGCTGCCTCTCCTGGTTACCTGCTTCACTGGGCCCAACACTGGCCATCCTGGATAACTGGTATCATAAACCCGGTTATCAGCTGGCTCAGTTAATGTGGGTTTTCCAATCCAGCAACAAGGCAGAACATCAGATTCATGAGCGGAGCGCTTCACGTGATATGGCGTGGCGATGAGGTCAAAGAGCGATATTCAGGGAGGTGAAATATACAGTACAGTCACACAACTAGGATATAGCAGCAGCTGCAGAAACATGAATAATATTCAAATATTAAAAGCAAGACTAAGTGTATTGGGCGTTTTAAATACAGTTGGCATGTTCAGCAGTTTGGAGTGAGTATGGAAAAATAAAGGCATTATCCATTCACGGATTTCTTGGCAATTATCTCATTGAGTCTAAAAAGATTTAATACTCAGAGTCGGTCTCGTCTTGTCCTGAGCTGCAGTAATGAACAAGAGCGTAAAACCCATCTACACTGTTTGAATCCAGAGCAGACGCAATTGCAAAACGCTTTCTTCTTTCTCAAAGTGGTTCTACCGATCCATAAAAATGTCTCGGTTGTTCTGGGTCACTTGTCACTTCGTAAACTCAGACTCTTTTGTACATGTCAGGATCCTGTAGGAATGATGACTACAGTCTTCAAGTGACCTGGCCGGTCGGGCAAAATGTTTCTTTAAAAACGGAAATGGCGGTGCCTTGAACACCCCGTTGTTTACCCACTTCGCTGCACTGCCTTTTTAACATGGAAGAGTTTGTATACACACACGTCACTGCTGATTGGGTAACACCTCTGACACGCCCACCTAACGACTGCACGCCGTTTGGAGGGAACATGTCGTTCAACCCGGAAACCTTAGCCAAGCGGCGGACGCCGTTTCCGGAATGAACGCGCCCCAGATCTTCTGAAGTAAGCCTGCGTCACGTTAGCCGTGCCGCATCCGTTACCATGGCGATCGAAGTGAGCCAGCTACGGGACGCCAGAAAACCAGATATAAGCCCAAAGGTAGCTGGCTAACCCACTAATCTTCCTTTGTGATACAGGCCCCTGGTCTTTAAAAATGGAGCTCTAATTTAAAACCTGAATTTAGTATTTAGGTTGCAGGATAACAGTGTGATGAAGACGCCCTACCTCCGCCAACACAGGCTCCATGGACAGCCACCACAACAGGCTTTGGACACTGCAAGACGAAAGCAGGAATCAGTAAGTTCACATGAAAATCCGCTGACAACCCAACATTTTCAATGCCGTGCAAATGCATAATCATGTCTGTGACTGGTCCTTATAATTCCTCGGCGTGATAAACAGCAGCACTCTTCAGGTCTGACCCTCTCTATGACGGAGAACGTCTCTTGATACTTGACGACCGTTTTTCTGATGTTCCAGGAAATTCTGGCCGCGTCGTCGCCCTCCGGTTGGAGTACGTCGCTGGCCATGTCCATCAGGTCAATCCCTGGACAGTAACACAGCCCGGAGAATAAATGCAACTTCACGACATAGAACAGTGTCATAAAAAACCAAAAGCCATAAAAACAGCCTGATACCCACCAGCTGTGAAGAGCTTCCCTGCTCCAGAAACCACCACCACTCTGCAGTCTGGGTCCCCGGCTATCTCATTAAAACAATCCACCATCTCGCTGGGAGAGAAAAAAAACCCCCCAACAACCCCAAAGTTCCTGTCATTGTTGGGTAAACTGCTAAATAAATACCGGTTTACTGTTTAACATTAGTTAAATATTAATTATTTTAAAATGCTTCTTGTAGGTTCAGGACAAAAACGTTAGGAAGTGCTTCAGGAAGGAGATTTGTGTTGCTGTTTCAACACAATCGCCTAATGTTAAGTTATGTAACATCTTTAAAGTAAATTAGCCAATTAAGACAATATGTTTCTATAACTTTTCTTGTGTGAAACAAATATCGGATAACCTCTCAGGCATTCTTAATTTCTCAGTACTTCATAAACAAATACATTAAAAGGTATTTTAATCAATCACATGTTTTTCAATTCAACGATCCATTATTGATCCTTAGGTAGCAACGGGAGAGGTATTTTTTTTTTAAATTTATTTTCTTACAGTTAAGCATTTAATTTTCCCTTTAAGCAATTTTGTATACAAAAGAAAACTACAGTGTTTCGTAGTTGTGGAATAAAAACACATTTGAGTTCCTGAGATAAATTCTTAGAGGTGCTTTCAGATTTACGGAATATTGATATTTATCTGATGCAGCTGAATCTTCAGTAATCAAAGTGCCAACACCCAGGCCTCACATATAGTATAGCACCTTAACTGAGTGACATTGCTCAAAGGGATTTTTTTTAAACGAAGCCAGATTAAGGCATTAAACACGTCAGCACTTGATGTAAGAGACAAAATCCAGGTTAATTAGTTTGTTTCGTATGTTTTGAACAGATTCCTGCCTCCAGAAAGCTTTGTTCATGGCGTTGCGCTTCTCAGGACGGTGAAGCTCGACGTGTGTGACGGACTCCGCTGGGCGACTGATGGCCAGGGTGCTGAAAGGCGACATGGCCCTGACCACAGCCCGACTGGGCCGCCACAACCCGCCGTCTGAGAGAAACGGTCAAAACAACAGAATGAGTTGATCCAGAACAGCTGCAACAACACGGGGAGACAAAGTAAGAAGTACAGCTTAGATTTAGAAATGAAGAACAGAGAACAACGGAGGCTAAATGGTCTAAACTGGGCGGCCATGGCAACGGCTCAGGTCAGAAAACTAACCGCCTACTGTTTTCATACTCAATTAGTCAGTTAATATTCCATGAGCATTTGATTATTGTCTATTTTGCACTGTTAGTTGCACAGAATAAGACATCTGAAGATGTCACCTTGGGCTTGACAGATTAAAAAAAATGAAATAATTGACAGATTAATCAGTAAAATAATGGGTTTTTTTTAGCCCTAATCCGGTGTATTTTAAACGGAAATGTAAACGGAATATCCTGAAACAAAATCTACTAACACAGATATTAACGTATTCACAAAACCTACAGCGAGTGTGGCAGACAGTATGGCACAGCAGACGGGGCAGTAGGATCGCAGTGAAGAGTGGTAGAGGAGGGGGCAAGTGTCTGTCAAGCAAAAGGTCACGCAGGTTACATCCCCTGGCGGGGCCGGGTGGCGTAATGTCGAGCCGGGGCAATTCGATTAATCAGTTAGTCGGTGCACGTGAAATTAAACGGCAGTGATTTTAAACAAGTGACAAATTAAGTGATTTTTCAAGCAAAAAACAAAGAGCCAAATATTGCAAACGGGTAGCTTCTGCATTGCGAGCATTTGCTGCTTTTCTTTGTCTTGTGTGAGAAACATTTTTAGGACCCTAACACCACCCCAAAAGGGTTAGGGTGGGAAAACAAGCCGTCTAATGACATGACCTTGGACTTTGGGCGTTTTTCACTATTTTATACCTCTGTTGCCGACATTAAAACCTGGTTACATAGAAACGTCCTCAAATCTAAGAACAATAAAACTGAGGTTACTGTCTTCGGTCCACCAACCCTGTTGAAAAAGTCTGTATTGAGTCTTCCTATTGACGAGGCCTCACTAACTCCATCTCACGCCATTAAAAATCTGGGTGTAACATTTGACCCGTCACTTACATTTCAAGCTCCCATAAGTTCCATTCCCAAGACTGCGTTCTACCACCTGCGTCACATTGCCCGACTGCGACCTGCCCTCAGCACCAAAGATCCTGAAACTCTAATCATTGCTTGAATAACCTCACGTCTCGACTAGACTTCAATACGTACAAACCTCTGCTGCCAGAGTCATCCGTCTCGGCAGGAACTCTGACCACATTACCCCTTTGCTCTATAATCTACCGTGGCTACCTGTTTCTGTACGCATCCAGTGTAACACTCTATGGTTAACTTTTAAATGTCTGCACGGACTTGCTCCCCGTTATTTATCTGCACTTCTACTCTCCTCCTCGTTCTCTACGGTCGTCTGATTCAAGACCACTTACTGCACCTCGTTTCCATCTTTCTACTGTGGGTGGAGGATCATTCGGGGCTGTGGAACTCCCTCCCTCTGTCTCTGCTACTACATCCTCTTTCAAATCTCAACTAAAAACACACCTTTTCTTACAGTATTTCCAACCATCCTCGGCCTAGGTACACATGTGTATGTCTACGTCCTATACTGTGTATGTGTGTGTATTGTCTTCTACAGTGACCTTGAGCTTGGGAAAGGCGCTATATAAATAACACGTATTATTATTGCCTTACATTTTATAGATGTAACTATGGCTCACTAAGCCCACTGTTAATGGAAAGAAGGTGTTAGTTGCAGCCCTGCTGTAAAGTAAAAGTAAAACACGTGTTTGAGCTCTACAATCTCCCACGTCGCGTGAAATGCTGGTGACCTTTGACCCACACAGCACTTTCCAAGCCTTTGTTCACCTCGGTTAACTAAATCTGCAGACTGGCACGAGCTGACGGAGCCGACAGACCCCTGTACAACGACATCAGGCGCGCTGTGCGGTTTTCTTACCCTTTCCTTAACAAGCACGACGAACAGCTGACGAACAGCTGACGGACACACGAAGCGCGGCCACTTACATGTCGCGACAGCTGACCGGACAACGACTGACAGCATCTCCCTGTGAAGGTGTCAGAGTCCAGGTGCTTTGACAGTCAGCAGAGAGGGTTTATTCCCTTCACCTGTCTCTGTCTCTCGGTGTGCTGCGCCCTGACGTCAGCCTGCACCTACACTGACGCTAACTGACGCTAACTAGCTATTAGCAGCCGTCTTACCAAAAAGCTCGTTGGTGGGAAAGTTAGCTTGGTTGCACGCCAGCAAACGTACCAACAAAAAAAAAAGCTGGGGAAATGCTGCTGTAGGACGCCAAACGCAATAGTGTCCAATAGCAATGAAAGTTTCGAACCCCTCCTTAGCTAGCTTAGCACAACCTCCACGTACGGTGGCCGACGGGGCTCAGACTCGAGAGCGGAGTGTTTTATAGTCAATATGCTGTTGATGAGGTAAAACATAAATAAATACTGTACTGACCTGGATCGGGAAAAGTCATCATCATTCTTGTCCTCCTTCTTTAAATGTATGCTGTGGTTGAAGCAAAGGAATAATTTATTTTGATGTAGCTTCTTTGTACGTAAAGATCGGAGAAGTTTAAAGTTGCACAGATTGTTTAATAAATAACTCACGTTTTCAGTAATGAAACCAGAGGTTGGTTGCTGTTATTTATACCGGTATCAGTAAGTCACACGATGAACATTGCTTATTCAGGCTAACATTGCAAAGGAAACTCACTTCTAAACACTCAAAAATAGAATAACAGAAATACACATTTTGAGCTGCTAAACATCAGTGGTGGAGGAAGTAGTCACATTTTCACTTAAGTAAAAGTACTACTACCACACTGAATATAATCTCTTTCAATTAAAAATGCTGCTTTGAAAATGATACTTGAGTACAAGTATGAAAGTGTAATCAGGAAAATGGCAGGAAAAGACTCATTAAAGTATCTCAAACATTTACACGAGCGAGTAAATGTACTTAAGTTACATTTCACCACTGCTAAACATACAAACTCACCGAACAGGCATCGCTGCTGTTGATTGAGGATCTGAAGGCCCCCAGGACTAATCAGCACAGTGTGAGGACGTCTGTACGTCGGCTGAAACTGTGTAGAAGGTGCGCGATGCAGCAGGACAACGGCCCAAAACACCGGAGCAAGTCCACAACAGGCTGGCTTCAGAAAAACAACATCAGTTATTAATTCTAAGGGTTCACTTACTTTTTCCACTGCCAGAATGCTGAATGACTGTGTTCAATAAATTATTTTAGGACCCATTATGTTTGTCAATACCCTTGACTTAGATGAAGATCAGATCACATTTTGTGACAAATTTATTCAGAAAACCGTGAAATTCCAAACGGTTCGCATGCTTTTTCTTGCCCCTGTATATTCGTTGTGTGTGCATGAACTGTAACTTAGCACCAGGCGTGCAGTTTAACTTGCGTGAGGAACATGTAGAGGAACTGCAGTCGGCTGCAGAGTGCAGTTCTCTGTGTTCTCCACCAGAGGGCGCTGGAGCTCAGTTTGTTGTTCGTCAGCGTTAACAGATCAAACAAACATATTTTCTTCTTTCAGAGGACTTTTAATATGATTTTAAAGTTTCTTATAGCATGTATAATTCATATGTCATTAGTTTTGTTTAAAATACACGTTACAGCTCTCTCTGCCAGTAAATAACATAGTTCCCACGTTTTAAGTTCCTATTGGACCAGAACGCGTCATATGACCAGGGAGCGTTGCGTAACCGCACACGCGACAATCTTACTCTGTTAAAAAGGCACATTTTGCCTCCGTTTTCTGCTCTTGCACGCGTATGCTGTGTGTCGTGTGCTTTGTTTCTGTCCCACCGAGCGGAGTTTGTGACCGGAGCAGAAACCCAAACCGTCAGTGAGAGTCCCGGTGCGGGGAGTCGGGTGGTTTGCGCCGGGATATTCGTGTTATCGCTTCTCGGCCTTTTGGCTAAGATCAAGTGTAGTATCTGTTCTTATCAGTTTAATATCTGATACGTCCCCTACCCGGGGACCATATATTAAATTGATTTTTGGTGCAGGGAGATGGAATAGGGGCTTGCTCCGTCCACTCCACGCATCGACCTGGTATTGCAGTACTTCCAGGACCGGTGCACCCCCTCTCTGTGTCAAAGTCAACAACAACAGCTGGATCGGGGATCGAACTACAGGGAAGCCGGGGGAGGCTGATTTGGTCTCATGTCATATCTGTACCTGGTGGGTAACTGCCCTGCTACAGTTGGCCCTATCGTTTCCTACTGGTTTCATTTTAATACCTGTGTGGAGGTTTGATGTGGTGGATTATTGTACATCAGATGACACGAGGCTAGTAAGCACTCAGGCCTGCAGCTGTGACTGTTTCAGTGCATGGCAGCGGATGTCTTTGCTCTCTAGTTCTGCTCGTTCCCCAAAAGTAAAAAACCCTGAGTTTCCTCTAGTGTGCTTTCACAGCCTGAGAAACACAGCATATGTGTGTGCACTTTATTTCACTTGTATACATGCATGATTTGTTCTTGCTGTCGGCCACAGACAGAGAAACAAACATCCTCTACAGATTGCTGTTGTTGAACTGTGTTGTGTTCTACTATACAGCCTGTTAAAATCCTGCTTTGCACAGAGGCCAGCGTAGTTCTCACTCCAGAGCAGCAGGTGGCAGTAGCAGGAATGCCAGTTGCCCATCAGCAGTGAACAGAGACACAGGAAGTGGTTGTAAAGTGGGGTGGGGGGGGGGCATGTGGTTTGTGTGTTTTTTATTCTTTCCTCTGAATTTGAAACGTGGATCAAACAGCTTCTGATTGCAGTATGATTTAGCTTTGGCTCACTTGAACTTGCTGTTGTGCTGTTACTCGTTTGTTGCAGGTAAAATAGATACAACTGGTGATTTTAGGTTAGCTTTTGTTATGGGAAAACAGCATTGCATGATGGGAAGTATAACCATTATTTGTCAAGTAAAGTGTAAATAATGGTTTTCAGCCTTAAAACAGAGCTGATTCTTGTATATAAAATTCCAGTAGACCCCCCCCCCACCCCGTAGCATCTGGTTTTGGTAATTTGTCAGCACCGTCAGTCTGCACGGTGTGTCTGTGAGAGACTCCCTCGTCTCGGCGCTGTACAACTCATACTTACCTGGCAGGGGAGATACCATGATCAAGAAGGTGGTTCACCCAGGGCGAGGCTTAACCATTGCACTCCGGCTGAGCTGACCTCTGCGAATTCCCCAAATGTGGGAATCTCGACTGCATAATTTCTGGTAGTGGGGGACTGCGTTCGCGCTCTCCCCTGATAACATGTTCAATAGTAAATTAGTTGTGAATCCTCTTCTAGACTCTGATCAGTTGACCAACAGTGTGTGCAAGGGGCTCTCAGTGGAGAAACACACGCTGCTTACACTTTTCAGGAAGTTAGAAAAGACAGGCAAAAGTAAACATTTAACTATAAAAACAGGTTCATAAAAATACATGCACATATAAATAAAAGACACAATTAACAACTACATGCAATGTCTATAAACAACTCAAACCTTTTCTGTAAATTGTAAAGAATGTGCTGGAATAAATGTTGAATGATTAGAGGAAACCTTTATGTTTGAGTGGCAATTGGGCTTGCAGACAGCAGTCAAGTACAACAATTTATAAAAAATAACAATCCATACACTATATATTGGTACAATATACCTATCTCATAAATAAGCACACGATAAGGGGTGCTGGATAAGATGGAGAAACAGATAAGGTGACCTGAGCTTTGACTGGCTCTGACTTTATACAAGTGGCAAAGGTCATTTAAGTTTACGCCAGTAACTTTACGGCACACATTAGGGCTGCACGATTCAGGGACAAATATGAATCACGATTTTTTTAGCTTAGAATTGATATCACGATTCTCTGCAACGATTTTTTTCTCATGAAGCGTGATGTTTATTACACACATGAACCAGGACAAAACAAACTGGCAGTACCAAAAATATCTGTTTTGGCACATCGCCACAAGCCTACAAGTTTTCATCAATAACCATTAGGGGTGTAACGGATCGCAGTTGATCTGTGACCCGTACGGATCACGACCCACGGTTCGGCACGCACGTGACCCGCGGATTAATTGCGCTTGTTTTTAACTAGCGGATTAATCTAAATTGTTCAGCGATCGGAGAGAGTGAAAGTGAAACTACACGCAACAGTCATGTGTTCACATGTTAAGTCAAAAGATGGCTCGCGGCGGAGCTCTAAAAGCCTCCCGCATCCTTTAAATCACCGTATGGGAGCCTTTCAGCTTCCCCGTAAAGTACAAAGATGACGGAAGAAGGGCGGTGGACAAAAATGTAACGGTATGTAGACACCAACAGTTCCAAAGGATCGGAAAAATGATCCGATCTGTGACTCGTGATCCGAACCGTGAGTTTTGTGATCCGTACACGACTTATATCCATTTTGTTTATTTCCGTACTACAGCGCTCGCTCGAAACACGTGACTAAAAGGTGCTTTGTCATTGGCTGAGGGTGAAGCCCTGAAATTTGTGAGAGCTGTCCTTTAAAAATAAAGGCCAAAGTTGTTGTTTTTTTTAAAAATCTAAGACATTTAAAATTAAAATCGTGAACAGGGTGAATCGAGATCGCGATTTTTATAACGATTTATCGTGCAGGCCTAGCACGCATGCACAATTTTTTTTTCTCAACAAGTTGTTGTTTTTCACACTGACATTACCAAACCAGCAGACAAACAAAGTATAGAGCACTTTCAGCAGAGACTTGTCAATATTAAAACTTCTGAGCTTCCTTAAAAAAAACAGGACATTAATTGAATAGATAACTTTACATATATGTGGATATGTACAGTACAGTATATACTAGGGATGCAAATTATCGATTAATCGATAGTTGATTGACCTTATCGATCGATTAACTGATAAGCGGCTATTTTCCTTGAGAATGTAAATTCCTTATGGTATCAATAGTGTCTTTAACATTAAAAGCAAAATATGGCTTGTATACTGAATAAAAATGCATGTTATATTGCTCAATTTATGTTTTATTGTAACAGTTGGCATACGGTACAGATAATTAGAATCAGAAATACTTTACTAATCCGCCAAAGGGGAAACTCTCTGTAACAGCAGCTCACTCTCACGTCAGTGCACACAAGAATGGAAGTAATATAATGGCATTTATGTAGTTTAACTAAATAAATTATGCACCGAAAATTAAATTACATAAGAAGTAATTGTGCCCTGGCTCACCTGTTGCATGTGAACCATTAAGCGACATAAAATCCATTTTAAATAAAAATCTGTGTGGGTAGGCTTGGTCTCTGAGCGGTCTGATAGAACAGCACACACACACGGCCCATCGCTGCTCTACCAGTCTGCCAAACATTGCATGCACAGAGTTCCACCTGGTTTTATGTAAAGTTTGTGCGAAGCAAGAAACTGATTTCCAACGGACTCGTGCGCGGCTGTTTGCTGAGACAATGTCCCGAGCGTTGTCCTGCGCCAAGGCCATCGCACGCCCGGTGAGTCCCCGTGACGCCACAGCCTGCTTGAGTTTGTCAGCTAAATTATCAGCTGTACGTCTCTCTGAGAGGCTTTCCGTGGGAAGGACTGCTGACTGTACCTGCCGGTCGTTTTCAGAGTAGTGGCAAGTGATTGTCGTGTAGCTTTCTGTAGTCAGTGCCGTCCAACAGTCCGTCGTCAGAGCCACATTAGCCGCGGCTAACTGTGTTTTTAGCTCATCCTTCTTGTTTTTGTAGCAGCTTCCAAGTGGGTACTTATGGTCCCTCGATATTATATCCTGGCTCCATGAAGTGTCTTAACTCCCGAAATCCCTCACTATCAGCGGTGCTAACCGGCATCGTATCTTTTTCGATCATGCCGCAAATCCTCGATTAATTTAATCGAGTAAGTTCTTGTCGACAATTAATCGATTAACCATTTGCATCCCTGGTAGCAACGTCGGTAAAATATCTGCTTTAACAGCCGTCACCTTCCCGACGTAAGTCAGGTTTCTATTCTTCCGCAATCCAAATTTCTTGTTGACTGACTGTAACTTTTAGGACCCGTTCCAGAGCCTGTCACCTTCAGGGTGTCCAAAAGTGGCGCCTAATATCTCCATGGGACCTGTGCATAGAGTTAACCCGCCAATGATGTCCCTCCTCCAGCTCCATGTTCCCAGGAATATATATTGTGTTTTCTTTTTGTTTATTCTTGACCCTGAAGCCAGAGAGAAATGCTCCAGTACTCTGAGAGCTTCCTTCAGGCTATCATCATCTGCTGCGTATAGTGCCATGTCGCCTGAGTACTGTGACATCTTTAGGCATTCCCCCCCAGGCAGAGGTATCCCTCTAATGTTTGGATTTGTCCTAATCGAGCTTGCCAAAGGCTCTGCATACAAAACATAGAGCAAGGCAGAAAGGGGACAGCCTTGGCGAAGACCCCTCGTTTGTTGTATCTGTCTGCTGAGGTAAACGTTCACATTTACCCTACTGTTTGTCGTTGTACAAAGTCCTTATCCACTTCATGAAGTTTAACCCGAATCCAAAATGATCTAATATTCTCATCAACGGGGAGTGGCTGACTCTGTCAAAAGGTTTTTGTTGATTCAAGCTGATGCAGAATGCCGACAGGTTTCTGTCCTCTATGTATGCCAGAATATCTCTGTGTAGCTGAATGATCCATGTCATTTTCCTTCCCTTAACCCCACTTGTTTGGTCCGCACCTACAACGAAAGGCGTGGCCGTGGATAAGCGGTTAGTGATGACTTTACTCAAGATTTTGTAATCCACACACAGCATTGTTAGGGGCCGGTAATTGACTAGTAGCATTGGGTCATCTCCTTTTGTAGAGTAAGGATACTACCCCCTCACGCATGCTCTCATTCCTTTTACCAGATCCATAAGTTTGGTTATATACTTCCAATAGGTGATGTCCAAGCAAATCTCAAAAGGACACGTAAATCTCCTTTGTGAGTCCGTCTATGCCTGGTACTTTTTTATCTTTCATGGATTTTAAAGCGGCGTGAAGTTCTCCTATCTGTAAATCTTTGTCCAATTCTTGCGTGTGTTGGTGGTGATCTGTCCGAACAGCCGCGTCAAAGCTGCTGGTCCCGTGAAGGATGTCGAGCCGCACCGTCACGCCGCTCTCTGCCCGCTCACCGAACAGCTGCTGCAGACACGAGACTCCTCGCTCATCGGCCACGTTGGTGCGCCACTCTGCGGTGCCTTTTCCGTCTCCGATCTGATCATAAACAGAAGACAAAGGGACTCAAACATTTAGCCGGAAATGATCAGCGGCTCCTTCACTTTGTGCAAGCGCATATGCATCTGTTTGAATTTTTCACAGTTTAAACAAAAAACGTTGAATCATTTACTAACTATCATAATGTTTATTATTATTTATATTTCATTTCATTCTATTATATGATGTGCATTGAGCCAGGAGAAACAGAATGGATAGAAAAGGACGTAGAGCGAAGAACAAGGACAACAAAGCTCGGCAAAGATGGGTACAAATAAAATCAACTATAATGTGCATAAAAAAAATCTTTTGGCTAAGCCTCCGATGGCCTCCTGTGGGTGGTAACACTTTTGCCTGTCTGTGGCATTATGATTTTCCAGTACTTGGGAGGACATGTTGACTCATTAACAGACTGCAAATCATTCAGAACTCGGCCGCCCGGATCATCACCTGTACCAAAACATCGGGCCACATCACTCCAGTACTCCTCCAACTTCGCTGGCTCCCTGTACGACACCGCATCGACTACAACGACCTTCTCCTTACCTATAAAGCGCTCCACAATCTAGCCCCCACTTACCTCTACGACCTCCTCT
>CM022478.1:3138631-3154031 GCA_011952105.1 Coreoperca whiteheadi | reverse complement strand
CTACACCTGGAGCTGCTCGGTTTGCCATCTGGACCCATCATCTTCCCTTATGTTTTACCACCTAGACATTTCTAAAATAATAACATATATATATATACAACAATTTTGCCATCAAGGCTGTATATGTTATAGTTTTGATGCTATAAATCTATTCTGTACTTACGACATCTATTGCATGTCTGTCCGTCCTGGGAGAGGGATCCCTCCTCTGTTGCTCTTCCTGAGGTTTCTATCATTTTTTTCCCCTGTTAAAAGGGTTTTTTTTGGGTAGTTTTTCCTTAATCGAATCGAGGGTCTAAGGACAGAGGGTGTCGTATGCTACAGATTGTGAAGCCCTTTGAGGCAAATGTGATTTGTGATACTGGGCTATATAAATAAAATTGAATTGAATTGAATTGAATTGACTTTAAACCATCATCAATCAACTCATAAATCAAATGTCCACAATTTAGACTTTAAATATAGTGCCATTATTTATTGCAATAAGCTTTAGCAAGGGCAGTAGTAAAACAGCTCGATTCAGATTTCAATCTTCAAACAAATCATTTCAATAAGTCATACAGTAAATACACAGCTTAATTTCAATAGTTATCTGTTTCTGGAAGATGGAGAGAAAGCAGAGTTTCTCCTGCCGGAGCGACCCCCCTCTTCCTGTTGTCAGACCGAGTCTCCGAAGAACGTTCCACAGCTCCATCCAAGGCTCCCAAAATGTTTTTGAGTCTCCCGTCCGTGATTCACAGTGTGAGAAAAGGAGCTTCAGTCCGAAATTGTGATTCTCTGTCACTGGAGTGAATGATTAATCCTTTGCGTGCTCAATTCTTCTGACAGTGACAGGGTCCTCGAAGTCCCTTTTTGTGGATTTTACTGCTCTTGAGCTCCTTCACCAGGGGGTGGAGGGCTCCTACTATGAACTCCTTGTTCATGGGTGAGGGAAGGACGGAGCGGGAGATCGACAGGCAGATCGGTGTATCATCTGCAGTGATACAGTTGATGTACCGGTCTGTTGTGGTGAAGAAGGAGCTGAGCTGCAAGGAGAAGCTATCTGTTTACCATTCGATCTACGTTCCTACTCTCACCTGTGGTCATGAGCTTTGGGTCGTGACCGAAAGGACAGGATCCCGGATACAGGCGGCAGAAATGAGTTTCCTCCGCAGGGTGGCTGGGCGCTCCCTTAGAGACAGGGTGAGGAGCTCGGTCACTCGGGAGGAGCTCAGAGTAGAGCCGCTGCTCCTCCACATCGAGAGGAGTCAGCTGAGGTGGCTCGGGCATCTGTCCCGGACGCCTCCTGGGGAGGTGTTCCGGGCATGTCCAACCGGGAGGAGGCCCTGGGGACGACCTGGGACACGCTGGAGGGACGATGTCTCTCGGCTGGCCTGGGAACGCCTCGGTATTCCCCCGGAAGAGCTGGAGGAAGTGTCTGGGGAGAGGGAAGTCTGGGCGTCTCTGCTCAGACTGCTGCCCCCGCGACCCGGCCCCGGATAAGAGGAAGAGGATGGATGGATGGATGGATGGATCTCCTTCTAATAATCTCTTCCGATGAAAAGGCACAAGGAAATAACCCTGTTCTCTCTCTGTCTTTTGATTTCATACATCTCTATATGACACACTCATGTTACACACAATTCTGACATTTCATAGCACACACACACACACATTTCTTATTTCTTATGATTAATGTTGATTATTTTCGCTTCTAGTTAACAGTGCAGCTTACAATTTCAACACAACTCATGTGTTATGCAATTCACATCAGGATTTTAGATGTAATTTACTGTTGATTACTCCCAGTTTAAGCAAAGCAGTGGTACAATGATCTCAACACATTTGACAACAGGTAGTAACAGAGTTTATAGCTGCAGAGCATCATTTGGTTCAGCGGAGATGTATAGTTGCGTGTCATCTGCATATCTGTGGAAACATACATTGTGCTCTCTAATGTCCCTGTGGAAGTGTGGGCATGGTTAAGCAGTCAGCTACAGAGAGGGAGAGGTGGGGGACTGGCTCAGAGGAAAGGTGACAGGAGAGATAATTGACACGTATTCCTGGGAAAAGGATTACTGTAAGATGAAGAGACACCTCCACCAGCGTGACAAGCCAGAGGTGTGGATCGGGAGTGCAATGGCAGCTCTGAGAATTTGTGTGTGTGAGCAGTCGTACAAATAAAATGTGTTACCTGTAAAACGTACCACGGAGTCCGTCTTGAGGCCAAGGAACCCGCGGCAGCATCAGCCGTGCTACAGTCAACACGTGGCAGCGTGTACGGTGAGAATAGTGATGGACCAAGGCAGCGCCCTTGTGCAACCCCAAAACAGATGTCAAGTTTCTCAAACACATGATCTCCAAGACTGACGTAACCAGTTTAACATGCAGTCAGAAAGACCAACTAACTTTTCAAGAGGATTGATTAAGGTGTCCTGGTCAAGCGTATCAAATGCTGCGTAATTAGCCCGATCCTTTTCAAACTCTATAGAGATATAGAGATATACAGTAAGTGCTTCATTATAAGAGGCAGAAATGTTAATCATGTGATTTAAAATTATGCAGAGTGCTTTACAGATTGTTGGAAATTGGTCACATAACTGGGGTTCGAGGTATCAGTTGCTAAATCATGTTACAAGTTGGTTACACAAAAGAAAGCACCAATCACCACTTGTTTCTATACGGACAACCTTCGGAGAGAGAGTTCAAGAATTAAAATATTTAGGATTATGGTTTGATGAAAAGAACATGTGGAATTCTCATATAAAGCAACCAGAAACCAAATGTAAGAAAGCATTAAACCTCATGAGGAATGCATGTGATTATGACTGGGGGGCTGATTAACAATCACTATTAAATATATACCGGGCCCTCATAGGATCCACTATTGATTATGGATGTATAGTATATGAAAAAGCATGTAAATTTTTTTTATAAAGAGTAGACAGGGCTCAAAACAGAGCATTAAGACTATGCTTAGGGGCTATGAGAACAACTCCAATAAATGCTCTGTTAGTAGAAGCTGGTGAGTTACCGTTTCATCATAGATGAGAGAAACTATCAGTAGCGTATATTGGGTACGACTTAAAGGATGTGGCAAGGAACAGCCCAACACTGACGTTTTAGGTGAATGCTGTGAGTATACTAAAATCACTGACAGAGGTTTTGGGTGGAATATAGGTAACACTGCAGAACAGATGGGTCTGAAAGACTTAAAGTACAGTCCATCTGTTGTTTTAAGTAATGATCCCCGAATGGATTCTCCCAGATCCATATGTTAATTTACAGCATTGAGAAGAAAAGAAGAATTGGTCAGTAACAGATAACATTCAGCATATTATTAAAGAACATGTACAAAGACAGTTTTATAGATTTCTGACTATATACACATGGCTCAAAGAATCCTGATGATTGACATGTGGGAAAAGGGATAAATATGCCAGAATTTATTGTTAAAATGTCATAGATTGTCTAGTAATTTGTCAGTATTTTCAGCAGATATAATTGAAATCTTTTTTTTCATTTCATCTATTTATTTGGATGGGACAATGCATATTAAGGAACGTATAAATTGATGTAAATACACAAAGCTAATTTCCATCCGTAGTCCCAGACGTGGATAAACACAAACAAAAGAAAACCTAATACCAGACAGACATATAGCGGTAAAAAGTGTCCATGCTTAAATAAAATACTTGTTATAATAATTCTTTAAAATATTTTCCTATGCATAGTCATCCTAAAGTGCTTATTACAAATATACCGATTCATTTAAAGTGCCAGCTAATAGTTTGTACCTAATGTTCACAGTTGTGGTTGTTATTCAGCCATCTTTTAAGCTGTTTCTTAAACGAAATGAAAGTGGGACTTCCTCTAATTAAAGTTGCTAAAGTATTCCAACTTGTGCACCCTCTAATAGAAAAGACATTTTGTGCAAATGTAGACTTTCTAAATTGTACTTCACAATCCCTAAGAACAATTGAACTAGTGCTAATCTCACTATTTCTCTTTTTGATAAAACCCCCCCAGGGGCGGTGGGGCCATTCCATTCATTGATCTATATATAAGACTACTAGTTTTAAACACGTTTACGTTTTCAAAACTTAGGAGCTGATGCTTCTCTAAAATTGAACAATGGTGAAATGACTGTGGTTTCCTATCAAAAACCTTAACTGCTTTTTTGTAAAGTTGATGGATGGATTTAAGTGCTGTGATGCCAGCAAACGACCAGACTGTAAAACAGTATTCAATATGCAAAATAATCATACATTGAAGGAAGGATTTAGCAGCATCTGTTGCAATAAAAGGCCTAATTTGTTTATAGTTTTGTAGATTATATTTTATAGTTTTGGCTACCTTTTTTTATGTGTCTTTTGAAACCGAGGTTTTTAATCTAGTATAACTCCAAGGTACTTAAATTGAGTTACCAACTCCAAATCCTCTCCTCCCAGAAACACAGAAGATTTCCTTTTTATAGGTAGTTGTTTTGTGGACGTCTTACAATTTGATTTTATAGAATTTGACTTCACTGTTTCTTTTGTTGTTGTTGTGAATGTCATAACGTCGGTCTTTTTAGTGTTAAGAATAAGACAGGCTTGACTTAACCAGTGTTGAATTTTGGTTAGTGCATTTGTAAGGTGTGTATGAAGATCACAGCATCATCCGCATACATCTGTACATGAGGTTCAGGACAGACATCTGGGAGATCATTAATAAAGTAAATTGAGAATAATAAAGGCCCAAAGAAAACGTTCAGAGAAGATCTCATGATAGAAATTCACATTATGCTTGTAAGGATGGGCTTAAAACTGCACTTTTGCTGGGTCCCTGCACATATGGGTGTTAAAGGTAATGAATAAGCAGATACATTTGCAGAGCAGGCTCTATACATATATGACAACAAAGTGGTTAAAGTAGCTTATGGTAATTAAATCTTTACTTAGAGCAGCCATAATAAACGCCTGGCAGAAGGAATGGGATACAGACAATAAAGGGAGACGTTATTATAAAATACAGAAGTCAGTTCATGTTAAACAGCTTAAAGAAAGATATCATAACCGTGGCGAGGAGCTAATCATCATACATTGTAGGAAATATAATTTAGAAAGGGTGAATGGAGCTTAAAATCCCTACTGAGCGCAGGACAGGACTTCAGGGGAATAAGAAGGGGGTTGATATGCTATACAATACAGACAGGATTAGGAAATAGGGTGTGACCTTTTCACTTTTTGTTTAGTTTTTCTATAGAATGTTTTCAGATGAAGCAGCTAATGCCAAGAATCTACACACTTTGAGACAGTAGGCGGCGGTATGCCCCTATAAAATTGGTTTGCGAGCCGCGAATAAACACAGAGCCAGCTATACCACCATGGCTACTGCCACGGCCAGATATAGATCTTAGCCTCCTTGGAGGAATAGGAGATTCAAATAGGGGAAGTTATAAGACCTTTAATTCATTCATCAGAAGGAAGTACAATGGTTATTTACACATTTCTACAGACGGTTCCAAAGGCCCTTTGACGGGTAGAGCAGCAGCAGCAGCAGTAGTAATCCCTGAGTTTAATGTTGACTGTGGGAAGAGATTTACTGATGATTATGTCCGTCTTTGCATGTGAAATGATGGCCATGGTTATTGCATTGGATTGGGTGGAGGAGGTGAGGCCAGAGAGAGGGTGGACTGCATCAGATTCACGAGCGACACTGATGAGTTTAATAAAATGTCGCAACTGCAGCAGTAGAGAGGATTTGTTGTGCGAAGTGCGGGTCGCTGCACACGTTGGAGTTCACGGGAATGAAAAGGCAGATTCGAGGTGGTGTCCAGCAAACGATGTGGGCTTCGTAGATAATTGGCGGACTTTCTGGGGAAGACCTGGTCTGATTAGGAGAGACGGCATTCATCCAACTTTGGATGGTGCAGCTCTCATATCTAGAAATCTGGCCGAGTTTATGAGTGGACCTAAACCATGACAACGCAGAGTTGAGACCAGGAGGCAGATTTGCAGTCCTACACGCTTCTCTGCGCTTCCAGAGCAGTTACCCACCCATAATCCCATAATGACGGTGTCTGCCCCCCGGCCACTGAAATTTATAAAATCAAAAGCTAACAGAAGAGGAGTTGTACATAATAATTTTAAAGAAATTATCACAACAGAAATAGCACCTCAAAATAAGAGAATTAAATGTGGACTCCTAAACATCAGATCTCTGTCATCTAAAGCTGTACTAGTAAATGATCTGATATCAGATTATCACATTGATTTATTTTGTCTCACTGAAACCTGGCTGGGTCATGAAGAATATGTTAGCCTAAATGAATCCACTCCGCCCAGTCATATTAATACTCACATTCCTCGAGGCACCGGCCGAGGAGGTGGAGTTGCAGCCATCTTCGACTCAAGCCTATTAATCAACCCTAAACCTAAACTAAATTATAACTCATTCGAAAGCCTTGTTCAGAGTCTTTCACATCCAACCTGGAAAACACGACAGCCAATCCTATTTGTTATAGTGTACCGCGCTCCTGGTCCTTATTCAGAGTTTTTATCTGAAGTCTCAGAATTTCTATCAGGTTTAGTCCTTAAAACAGATAAAGAAATTATTGTAGGTGATTTTAATATTCATTTGGGCATTGAAAATGAGCCTTAGTACTGCGTTTATCTCATTATTAGACTCGATTGGCTTCTTTCAGTGTGTACATAAACCCACTCACTGTTTTGGCCACACCCTCGACCTTGTTCTGGTATACGGCATTGAAATTGAACATCTAACAGTCTTTCCACAGAATCCTTCACTATCAGACCATTATTTAATAACTTTTGAACTCCTATTACTGGAGTACACACCAGCAGTCAAATACTACTACAGTAGATGTCTATCTGATAGTGCTGTAGCTAAATTTAAGGAAGAAATTCCATCTGAATTTAACTCAATGCTATGTCTTAACATAACAGAGGACTCTTATGCAAATTTCAGTCCGTCCCAAATTGATCATCTTGTTGATAGTGCTGCAGGTTCACTGCGAACGACACTTGATTCTGTTGCTCCTCTTAAAAAGAAGATAATAAAACAAAAAAGGGTAGCTCCATGGTATAACGCTGAAACCCGCAAATTAAAGCAAACATCACGAAAACTTGAAAGAAAATGGCGTTCCAACTATCTAGGAGAATCTTGTTTAGCCTGGCAAGATAGTCTTAAAATATATAAGAAGGCCCTCCGTAATGCCAGAGCAGCCTACTACTCATCACTAATAGAGGAAAATAAGAACAACCCTAGGTTTCTTTTCAGCACTGTAGCCAGGCTGACAGAGAGCCACAGCTCCATTGAGCCATGTATTCCTGTAGCCCTCAGCAGTAACGACTTCATGAGCTTCTTTAATGATAAAATTTTGACTATTAGAGAGAAAATTAATCACGTCCTGCCCTCAGCTGGTGCCAACCGATCTTCGAGCATAGAGGCGTTGGAGGGAGCTGTGAAACCTGATGTGTACTTGGACTGCTTCTCTCCTGTCAACCTTATTCAACTAACGTCGACAATTTCTTCATCTAAGCCTTCAACCTGTCTCTTAGACCCAATTTCAACTAGGCTGCTTAAAGATGTTCTACCATTAGTTAGCACGTCTTTTGTAGATATGATCAATTTGTCTTTACTGACAGGTTATGTACCACAGTCTTTTAAAGTAGCTGTTATTAAACCTCTCCTTAAAAAGCCCACACTCGATCCAGGGGTTTTAGCCAACTATAGACCTATATCTAACCTTCCCTTTATCTCTAAGATCCTTGAAAAAACTGTTGCTAATCAGTTATGTGACTTTCTAAATAACAATAGTATATTTGAGGATTTCCAGTCAGGTTTTAGAGTGCATCATAGCACAGAAACAGCACTGGTGAAAATTACAAATGACCTTTTAATTGCATCAGACAATGGACTTGTCTCTGTACTTGTCTTGCTAGATCTTAGTGCTGGATTCGATACCATTGACCATCAAATTCTATTACAGAGACTGGAACATTTAATTGGAATTAAAGCAACCGCGTTAAGCTGGTTTAAATCCTATCTATCAGACCGATCTCAGTTTGTTTATGTTAACGATTAATCATCCGAGCACACCAAAGTTAGTCACAGAGTTCCGCAAGGTTCTGTGCTTGGACCACTTCTATTTACTTTATATATGCTTGCTTTGGGCAATATTATTAGAAAGCACTCCATAAAGTTTCATTGTTACGCAGATGATACCCAGTTATATTTATCGATTAAACCGGATGAAACTGATCAGTTAGTTAAACTTCAGTCATGCCTTAAGGACATAAAAACCTGGATGACCAGAAATTTTCTGATGTTAAACTCGGACAAAACTGAAGTTATTGTACTTGGCCCCGAACGCCTCCGAGACTCGCTGTCGGCAGATATAATTGCTCTAGAGGGCACTGCCCTGGCCTCCAGCACCTCTGTGAGGAACCTAGGAGTTATCTTTGATCAGGATCTATCCTTCAACTCCCACATGAAGCAAACCTCACGGACTGCCTTTTTTCACCTACGTAACATTGCAAAAATCAGGCACTTCCTGTCTCGAAATGATGCAGAAAGATTAATCCATGCATTTGTTACTTCAAGGCTGGATTACTGCAATTCCATATTATCAGGCAGCCCGAAAAAGTCCCTTAAGATTCTCCAGTTGATTCAGAACGCTGCAGCACGTGTACTGACAGGAACTAGGAAAAGAGATCATATTTCTCCAATATTATCTTCTCTGCACTGGCTCCCTGTGAAATCCAGAATAGAATTTAAAATCCTTCTCCTTACCTATAAAGCTCTTAATGGTCAGGCACCGTCGTATCTTACAGAGCTCATAGTGCCTTATTACCCCAGTAGAACACTGCGCTCTCAGAATGCGGGGTTTCTTGTGGTTCCTAGAGTCTCCAAAAGTAGAATGGGAGCCAGAGCCTTCAGCTATCAAGCTCCTCTCCTGTGGAATCAGATCCCACTTCGGGTTCGGGAGGCAGACACCATCTCCACATTTAAGAGTAGGCTAAAGACTTTTCTCTTTGATAAAGCTTATAGTTATGGCTGGCTCAGGTGAACCTGAACCATCCCTTAGTTATGCTGCTATAGGCCTAGACTGTCGGGGGAGTTCCCATGATGCACCTCTCTCTCTTCACCTCTGTCCTCCTCTCCATCCGTATGCATTCTCATCCCATAAATGCATGTCACTAACTTGACTTCTTCCCTCTCCCGGAGTTTTGTGCTTTGTCGTCCGTCTCTTCTTTCTTACTGTCACTTTCAGCAGGTATTTCAGTGTCCGGAGATGTATCTGGATCGGTGACTATGGCGACCTGCTGGGGCAGTGTTGCTGTGTCTATGGTGCAGGGGACGAGTGGCTCGGGTCCTGCTCGTTGGGCTCCACCTGGAGCTGCTCGGTTGTTCGTCTGGACCCATCATCTTCCCTTATGTTTTACCACCTAAACATTTCTAACATAATAATATATATATATATATAAAATTTTGCCATCATGGCTGTATATGTTATAGTTTTGATGCTATAAATGTATTCTGTACTTACGACATCTATTGCATGTCTGTCCGTCCTGGGAGAGGGATCCCTCCTCTGTTGCTCTTCCTGAGGTTTCTATCATTTTTTCCCTGTTAAAAGGGTTTTTTTGGGTAGTTTTTCCTTAATCGAATCGAGGGTCTAAGGACAGAGGGTGTCGTATGTTACAGATTGTGAAGCCCTTTGAGGCAAATGTGATTTGTGATACTGGGCTATAAAAATAAAATTTAATTGAATTGAATAAGGCAGCAAAAGGGGCTTATTACAGGTTAATATTAGCAAGTCAGAAACTCAAGTGGTGATTAAGGGCCCAATCAAAAAGATGTGGCAGAATCAGTGGAACAAAGACAGTAAAGGGAGATATCTGTTTAAAAATAATCCATCAGTTGGGAGGGACGAAATAGGCGGGACGAAATAGGAAAGAGGAGAGGGTTATTATAAGGATCAGGACATACTGGTCTTAACAGTTCTCTTTATGTGATTAGAGAGAATAATTACGGAAAGGGTGAATGTTGCGGAGAGGAAGAAACAGTGGGCCGTGTTTTATTGCATTGGCAGAAGTGTGAGTCAGAGAGAGAAGTGTTACAGAATGCATTCAGAGAGAATGGAGAGCAAAATATCAGCAATATTCTTTAAGAATCTGCAGGAGACGAGAGTTGGAAACTCCTTCCTGAGTATCCAAGATCAACAAGAGTTTATGTATTTATTTTTATTTTTCCTTTTCAATAGTTGGGGTTCTATAGATCCACGCGCCAGATCAGTGGGCGGCGGTAATGCACCCGGAAGCTGTTTGCCAACCGCCAATAAAAACAAGAAGAAGAAAATACAATGAGATGTTTAACAGGTTCGGATTAGGGTGCCAGCAAAAGAGCCATGAAGCATATAAATGTTGCTTTATTGAGACCAGTGATTGAGTATGGAAGTGTAGTTTATAGATCAGCTGCAAAGACACTGCTAAAGAAACTGGAAGTAATACAAAATCAAGCACTGAGAATTTGCTGTGGGGCTATAAAGTCCTCTCCGGCTTGTGCGGTTCAAGGTGAGATGGGTGAATTACTACTAAATTTAAGATACAAGCAGTTGATGATGAATAATTGGATGAATCTAAAAGGACATGAAGAAAAAATCCTACTGTAAAGGTTCTTAGACCATGTTGGGAAAGTATGAAAGCAAAGGGTGAATGTTTCGTTTGGTCATCAAATGATTTGGCAAAAGAAATGGGATTACAAGGGAAAAGGTACGGTTCCTTATCCATTGACCCCACCTTGGTTGTTCCCCCCTCTGATTTTAGATTTGCATCTACAAAATGAAATAAAGAGACTTAAAGGGAAAGGAAATTGGGCAGACATAGTTGAAGAAAGATTGAGAACAGTGTATAAGTCTTGTAATGTGATATTTACTGATGGATCAAAGGAACCTAAGAATGGAAATACTGGCTTTGCATTTGTTATTCCAGAATTGAAGATGCATATTGGGGAAAGAGCCCCTGATCATTTGACAGTTTTTTCAGTTGAGATGTTAGCTATAATAAGATTAAAATGGCAGTAATATACTCCGATAGCTTATCAGCACTGGTTTCTTTGCAGTCTTTATCTTCTCATAACAGACCTGATTTGGTTTATGAAATATATGAAATGCTGTACAGATGAAAGAATATAGAAATACAAGTTAGATTTAGGTCCAGCTCATAGGGGAATTGAGGGGAATGAGATTGCAGATGCTTTAGCAAAGCAAGCTTTAAAACACGACAGGATAATGGAGTTATCATATAGTAAAGCAGAAATTAAAGCAATAATTCTTATTAATATAATGAATGCATGGCAAAAACAATGGGGTAAAGACAGTAAAGGACGTCATTTGTACAGGATAAAACAGGTAGTAGGTAACATGAATTCATCAGGAAGAACTTCCAGAGAGCAAATTATAATATCAAGGATGAGGTGAGGACATACTGGGTTAAATAAAACAATGTATTTATTGAGAAAACATCCCTCAGCTATGTGTGATTGTGGACTGGAGGAAGAGTCAGTGGAGCATGTTTTATGTCGTTGCATTAACTCTGAGACACAGAGAACAAGATTAAAACATGAGTTAGAGAAGCGTGGGGTGAGTGTGCTAAATCCAAAGAATATATTAAATGAAGGACAGATAGCTAAAGCAGTATTTCTTTTTCTGAAAGGAACTGGATTAATAAAAAGAATTTAGGTTTTTTTTTTTTTTTTTATATAAATCTCTGGCCCACAGTCCAGTACAGCAGTTGGCGGATATGCACCGAAACTGCTAGTTGCCGCTCGCTAAAAGAAAAAAAGACGATGAAGAAGATGCATCAGAAACAGAAGAAGAAGAAGAACGTGTGTTTTTACCTTGATGTAAAGGTTTGTTTATGGCGTCAGTACGTCTTGGGGTAAGTTAATTTCAGTATTCATATGTTTGTTGTCATGTCAGACGCCTCTCGTGCCAACAGTGTCAGTATTTCTAGGAGTTTGGCCGTGGTTTGGTGCTGGCGGCGTCTCCGTTGTGATTTTCCGCCTCAGGTGTTTCTGTGGACGTCACCCTTCAGGTAGAAGCAAATCTCGTGCAAATTCAAGGAACTAGAGAGATTTATAGACTGCAGAATCAACAACACTTATTGCCGTGTGTTTTTAAAGGTGTTTTGGCTCTGTTGCATTTAAGTTAAGTGGTAAACAAGGCCGCTCCCCGCTAGTTGTTCCTGTTCCGTGGGTCACAGTGAGGGCTTAGCCTGTTTGGGAGAACTTTAAAATGGAATTAATATCGCTTACGGAAGAAAAACGATGGACTGTCCAAGACAACGTGACTTCAGGAAAGTTGTTTTTCTAACAGGACGCGAAACGTGCAGCAGCACCTGCACAGGGCCGCCGTTAATTGCCCTGCAGAGGGCGCTGCAGCTCGGTGAATCGCCGTGAAAAGAGTCGAAGGAGATTTAAAAAGAGATCCATTATTTGGTTCTGAAAGCTATTTTGTATTGATCACACATCATAGTGATGCAGGTAAAGAGAATTTTTGTTTTCATATAACTGGAGTCAACCAGGAATAAATGACATCAACTAAGAAAAGCACATTGTTTTTCTCTCTTTCTCGGTGATAGCAGCATTACTCCGTCTCAAATGCGGAACTGGTGAACTTTAATATTTGCCATAGATGACCGTCCTAGAAACGAGATTACCGGGCAGTTTGCGCACATATCTCCTCGTGGCCAGGTCAGCGCTGTTTAGCGCGCTGCTAACGGTGATGTGTGCGTGTTTATTTATGGAAGACACCAATCAATGATCTACGTCTTTTTCACCAGCCACTAACAATTTTGTAACAAATCATGCACTAAGCATTTCACCATGTTTGTACAGATTATCAATTACATACAATCATCTCCTCTCCTTCACTGTGCCAGCTAGCTGGTCTCCACGGCAACCGTTGCTGCGGAGACCAGCTAGCTCTAATCTAATATGAAACATTTTTGAAAGTTATTTTTTGTTTTGTTTAATATTGTCATTCTCGAATTCCCACCAATGCAAGTGTGACTTTAAAAAAGAATAACAAAAACAATAAATTAGATGCTCTCTGGTAAATGACGTCGTGGCGAGCTTTAATGTACCTTTATTCACAAGGTGGTCCTTTTTGTATGTGCATTTTATTTTTTTTTATCTGCAAAAGAAAACTATTCTTGTCACCAGCAGTCGGATATAGTGAAGTATTAGTATAAAGTAGCATGAAATGGAAATAATCAAGTAAAGTACGTCAGAATTGTACTTTTCACGTCTTACATTCCACCGCTGCATTTATTAGAGGCGGGGTTTGTCACCTTTTCATCAGCATCCTAAGCTTTACAACACAGCTGTAGTGGGACTTACAGGAGAAAGTACGACACCAATCTGAGATCGACATGAGTTTGTACAGTTTTCCTGGCACCCACTCAAACGCTCACCTGTGGGTCCCGGGCCCTCGCCACATTGAAAACCTCTCAACATCAATGAAAATGTTATAAAGGATTTGCTTTCATGATAAAGGTAGTCCAACAGAAAACAATCAAATTCTTTTGAGAATTGCTATTCATTATTGCCCTAACCCATCTACAATCCCTTCACTTTTACGTCACTTGCGTTGAACAAGACCTGTCAAAGATTAATGATGTATTTGCATCTCCTGTACTTCCTGTAGCAATACTGGGAGAAATGTATATTCTAGTAGGATAACATAGTATATTATTACACACTGTGACATGGTATTCTCGTAACGAAAGTAGTATTGATACAGAATGCCACTGAAGTTGTGCGATGCTTAAGGCATATTTGAAGCATTAGTACTGGACTGTTGCACTTCACAACGTGTAAAGTCCCCCTCATTAGGGACTTGATGTCGGGTCTAGAAGGACTGTAAACTGGACAGTTTTAACTGACTGAGCTTTATTTACAATATGGTAGATGTTCTGTGCCCTTTAGTAAATACCAGTTTATAAAATCTCAAGGATATATCTTATAATTCGTTGTGTGTGCATGAACTGTAACTTAGCACCAGGCGTGCAGTTTAACTTGCGTGAGGAACATGTAGAGGAACTGCAGTCGGCTGCAGAGTGCAGTTCGCTGTGTTCTCCACCAGAGTGCGCTGGAGCTCAGTTTGTTGTTCGTCAGCGTTAACAGATCAAACAAACATATTTTCTTCTTTCAGAGGACGTTTAATATGATTTTAAAGTTTCTTATAGCATGTATAATTCACATGTCATTAGTTTTGTTTAAAATACACGTTACAGCTCTCTCTGCCAGTAAATAACATAGTTCCCACGTTTTAAGTTCCTATTGGACCAGAACGCGTCATATGACCAGGGAGCGTTGCGTAACCGCACACGCGACAACCGTACTCTGTTAAAAAGGCACATTTTGCCTCCGTTTTCTGTTCTTGCACCCGTATGCTGTGTGTCGTGTGCTTTGTTTCTGTCCCATCGAGCGGAGTTTGTGACCGGAGCAGAAACCCAAACCGTCAGTGAGAGTCCCGGTGCGGGGAGTCGGGTGGTTTCCGCCGGGATGTTCGTGTTATCGCTTCTCGGCCTTTTGGCTAAGATCAAGTGTAGTATCTGTTCTTATCAGTTTAATATCTGATACGTCCCCTACCCGGGGACCATATATTAAATTGATTTTTGGAGCAGGGAGATGGAATAGGGGCTTGCTCCGTCCACTCCACGCATCGACCTGGTATTGCAGTACCTCCAGGACCGGTGCACCCCCCTCTCTGTGTCAAAGTCAACAACGTGTGGATCGGGGATCGAACTACAGGGCAGCCGGGGGAGGCTGGTTTGGTCTCATGTCATGTCTTGATTGAGAAGTTATTGTGCTCATCTGTACCTGGTGGGTAACTGCCCTGCTACAGTTGGCCCTATCGTTTCCTACTGGTTTCATTTTAATACCTGTGTGGTGGTTTGATGTGGTGGATTATTGTACATCAGATGACACGAGGCTAGTAAGCACTCAGGCCTGCAGCTGTGACTGTTTCAGTGCATGGCAGCGGATGTCTTTGCTCTCTAGTTCTGCTCGTTCCCCAAAAGTAAAAAACCCTGAGTTTCCTCTAGTGTGCTTTCACAGCCTGAGAAACACAGCATATGTGTGTGCACTTTATTTCACTTGTATACATGCATGATTTGTTCTTGCTGTCGGCCACAGACAGAGAAACAAACATCCTCTACAGATTGCTGTTGTTGAACTGTGTTGTGTTCTACTATACAGCCTGTTAAAATCCTGCTTTGCACAGAGGCCAGCGTAGTTCTCACTCCAGAGCAGCAGGTGGCAGTAGCAGGAATGCCAGTTGCCCATCAGCAGTGAACAGAGACACAGGAAGTGGTTGTAAAGTGGGGTGGGGGGGTGACATAGTATG
>CM022478.1:3079249-3128174 GCA_011952105.1 Coreoperca whiteheadi | reverse complement strand
GGATGTTGATTGAATGATGATTATTTTTCCAACTTCTGCACTCAATTTTGTGTCCAGTAAAATTATCAGAAGTACTGTTGTGGGATTCTAGGTGTTTATAGGCAACTTCAATTGATTGAAACATTTGTGTTAGTGAAAAGTATTGTTATATACCCACCATGGTATCACTTGGTATTGAAATGAACATTTGTGCTTATGCCCCCCCCCCCCAAAAAAAAGCATTTATTTGTGCTTTATTTACACTGACAAACCTTTCCATCACTCGCTCTGGTAGGTACTATTTTTGGCACCTGGAAAACATATTGTGTTACTATGACAACCATTAACTGTCATGTCACCAATGTTAACTGCAGCCTAAGTGTATATTTAACTTTTTTTTTTTTTTTACACGTTGACTTTGATGTTCATTGCTTGTTTCTTCTTTTTTGATACGTCTGCAAACCTCAACACCAAATGAAGGTTGATTTATTTATCATTTTACAACACAGGGGTCTAAAACGAGATTTGTAGTGAAATGTAGTTAGTGTGAATGTTGCCTTGTTTGTTTTACGTGGTGACACCGTTCAAACTGTACAATGAGAAGATGGACAAAACGTGCAGCACCCGTGGCCGGTCCTTAAGGCACCTCCGAGTGCCAAAGCACGCTCTTTGGGAACCACTGCCTTAAAGCCTAGTCCCAATCCTGAACTTGCCTCCTCAATACGCAACAGCCAAAATGTCGCACACACGCAAACACACACAGAGTCTTACTTCCACACAGAGTTGCGGTCGGTGGGATACTTGTTGAGGTTCTTCAGCAGCTCCAGCAGGGCCAGCTGGATACACTCTTTAGTGGAGACGTTGGTGTAACAGATTAATTCATGGAGAGCTTCTCTGATGTCCCGAGACGAGTCCTGGAGATCGACAGTGACGTCGTCAACGTGTGCGTATCTCAGGCTTGGGTAACGAGTGTTGCATGACAAACAAGAAAATACTTGTAGGGACAAGAACACACGTCCAGCTTTAAAGATCAGTGTGCATGTGTGCGTTCATACCTCCAACACAGCCAGCACAGTGTCCAGCTGGTCCTCTCGGAGCGTAATGTGGGTCGAGATTTCTCTCAGCACATGGATGGACTGCAGCCTCACTTCCTCGATCTCGTCGTTGAACATGTCAACCAGGAAGTCCAGACATTTCTCGGCGAAGCTGGGAGACGACCGAGCCAGCTGGCACAGCGCCTCCACCGCCGCAATACGGACCTCTGGCATAACATTAAAGACAGAGAAAACACCAGAGGCAAAAGCACTCGAGTCAGAGAGCGTAAAATATGTAAAACACAGTAAAATGAATAAAACTAATCCTGAAGACAGAGGGGAACTGAACAGCCTCTTTTTTTGTAAACAGAATCATTACTATATATCAAAAAAACCACATCGGCAACACCCTGAGGATGTGTGGTTAAATCATTTGTACCCGTTGGGCTCTGTGTACATCTGAACCTTAATTCAAAAAGGACCCGCTGCACCATGTTTCACGTACCAAACATCTCGTCCTCCAGGCCGTGAACGAAGGCGCCGCAGGCCCCGGAGGCGATGAGGTTGACCGTGTTTGTGTCCAGTTTCTCCTTGGGGGCGTCGTCGGCCCACTTCCTGCCACAGGAGAACTCTCCGGAAACAAAGAGCTCCTTGGCCCGTTCATGGGCTGTACGCTTCCTCTGGACTCAGAAAAGGGGAGGAAAGGGCAGTGAGCGGAGGTGTGCGGATTTACATTGTTGGAAATTTCTTATTTTGCCCACAGATTTTCCCTATTTAAAAAAAAAAAAAAAAAAAAAAAAAGGCAGATATCTTATGAACAAACTTCAACTACTCACCCTGAGATCTGACATCAGCTTCTTATCCAACGTTTGCTCCAGGAAGTGCGGGCTGACCTGCAGCATCGAACCCTAACACACGAGAAAAGACTCAACAAGTTTCCCTTTTGAACGTTGTGTTTGTGCCTCAAACAAACGCCCTTTTCAGACATCGAGTACGGAACATTGCTGGCTTTATCTATCTGTCAGAGCAACGGGTTTTTGGCTTTCAGATATAGGTGTCTGTTACGTGAATGTTTGTTGTGGCTTTAACTTGCCTTAACAGGGCTGTTATGGAAAGAGATATGTGGCACTTTGTGTGTGTGAGAGGGAACGAGCGGTGAAACGTTTGGAGAACAGTGGTGAGGTGGAAGGCTTGATGATGCGAAGCAAGAAGAGTGTCACTTCTCTAACGTGCTGCATCAGTGATGGATTAAAACATTTATTTTGCTGTTAAAGCCTTAATTAATGACCACTGTGAGTGTGAGGGATGCTCAACCCTCTTCTCACACTGAATACCCTGTTAAAATTTCATCATCTATTAGATACTGAACTCTGCCACTTATTTTATGATGGCCAAACGGCTATAGTCTTTCTGTTAATCTGACACCAATCAATTCAGACTTCTTGGATGTGTTATTATGTTAAATGTTACTACAGCCGACCAAGTCAGATTGCTGTAGTGAGCTTTAAAGTGACTCGGGAGCGTATTCAGACATGAGACGGTCATGTTAAATCGCCATCACATTTACATAACGAGGTGCGTGTCTTAAGGCCCTGACACACCAAGCCGCAGTCAAAGAACTAGCGGCGACAAAAGCCGACCGTGTCTTGGCCAAAAAGTGACACTTGAACACACCGCACTGACTACAGCGATCGGCCGGTACGTTCTGCGTGAGAGGTAATAACTCTCCACGCCAGCAGGTGGCGGTAGTCTGCATTCGTCACCCAGACTGCGGATAGAAACAAAAGCAGCCCCATGGATGTAGGTTTGCCCGCACTCGCTCAGATGGTTTCAAAAAACAGCGGCTTCTAAAATTGAGAAAATGTCTGATTTCCTGTCCGATCTGAAAGGTCTGATCTCCTATCCTGCATGTAGACATGCAGTGAAAACAGACAGGGCAGACGCTAGTTAGCACAATCACAACAACACAAATTATATTTAAATATATTTATCTTCTAGTGCAAACTAGGGATACGGATTCTCACCGTCGGCCCAGTGCGCCAGGGCCTTAATGACAAACTGCCTTAACATGAATAGAAACGTGTGAACATAACATTCTTTATTCTTTGTGTGTCTTTTCTATATTTTCATCAACAAACACCTGTCTATGACGCCTAGACCAAAAAAAACAAACAAACGGTATTTATAGGGATGAAATTAACTGTGTGAACACTGTGTGTAGGTCTGATCCTGTTTCCTCACCAGTGTTTTGGCCGCCTGCACCCGGACCATCCAGGAGCCGTCGCTGACCATGTGACTGATCTTCCCAAACGCGTCATCGACCAGTCGGATCTCCTCGTTGGACGACGGGATGGGCACAATGCTGAGTGGACAGACGGAACAGTTAACTGCAAGTCAGGCAAGCCCACTAGTGCAGCCAATAAGTTAGTTAATGGCTACATATAAATGTAAAATAACTTATTCCTGGTAACCTTCACCCTTCGAGGAACTCACAAACCAAATCAAAACAACAACATAACAAATATTATCAATACAGATAATTGTAGCTTCATGGGAAAGAACACTTTTGGCACCGAGGCTGACCACTTTAACTCCTTAACGCTGTAAATCATGTAATGTTGCTGTTTCAGAGAGTGGCGCTAACGCTACAGCTGTTCTCACAGTAAGTCCTTCTGAACGTCAGCGTCTTCTCACCTTTCTGGGTACAGCTGACTGAGCACCCAAACCATCTGCACCGCTGCAGAGCGGACTTGCTCGTAATCATCTGACAGCAACCTGCAGGCCTGCAAACACAAACACACACACACACGTTAACAGCCTCTGTAGCTAGGATTGTCTGTCACCACCAGAGGACGATTAAAATCATTAAGAGTCCTCTGAACTAAAACACATGACTTGAACACACGAGCCTTAACTTTCCACTGTGGGGAAGGTCTGTTTACTCCAGGATTTCCATTATTTTGGCAGGTTTCAGTTAAGATAAACAGTGCTGTTACCTGGTCGTAAATGATCTCATGAATCTTCATTCCTCTGTCATGCAGCTGCAGCTGGAAAACAAACAGTAGCACACATACCGAGCTGAGCTATATGAAATTAATCACCACTGACTGTTTTCTCCCTGCTGATTGTAATTGCACTGTGTGTGGTCTCTTAATAAATGACTGTTGTGCTGGTTAGGCCTGTCGCGATAGCTACTTTTGTTGGACCATATGTTGTCCGAAGAAATAATTGCGATAAATGACATTATTGTCATTTTAAAACCGCTTTGTGCCACTGTTATGACGATAAGCATAATGATGCAACTACACCCAGTTAATTAACTTAAAATACTTCAGACGATGGAATTAAAAATGAAAACATCCTGAATAAAAACAATAAAATCAAACAACCAAAAAAAATGAAATGGACTCTCGGACTCTGTTACAAATTGCACTTAAATAAATATATATTAAACATTTGATGCAGGGGTAGGCTACAGAGTCATTCATTCCTTAACAGGCAAAATAGTAATGGTAGGGAAAACCCTGCGGTTTATTCTGCCATCATGTTGGCTAAAACAACCGGCAATATCGAGGTCAGCAAATATGATCGGGTCATATCCATATACGATAAGTCGATATCATGACAGGCGACTGTTACATATCGTACGATACGTCGATAACGTAATTATTGTGACAGGCCAAGTGTTGGTTAGTTGGTGGTCGTCGAGGGCAGGTGTCGGCGGTGTCCTACCATGGCTTTGAGGGCTGCAGTGCGGACTCTGGGGTCCTGGTCTCCAAAGTAGTCACTGATGATACTCTGGACGTCCCTCGCTCCTCCTGGAGCACCGAGCAACGTGTGAAATGACACAACATCATAACACATCACACAGCAACTCAAAGCACAGCCATGACCCGTAAATGTGGGTTTTTCCAAGAGGTGATTTCAAAGATTTGAAAGTTAATTTGAGCTCCACCTATAATGGAAAATTCCGTAAAAACTAAGATTTTTAATCAATTCTGCCACAAAAAAAAAACAAAACAAAACGGCCCAACAGAATACATGTTCTTAAAAGGCTGTTTTTATGACTATTCCTCTCTATATATATTCAGACATTTTAAGGTATTCAGGGCTCAAGATTCAGTTTAAGAGCATTCACACATTGTATCTTCAAGTAACAAAAATCAGAGTTACAGTTGAGCCATCTGAATAGACAGTGATTGCACCGACCTAATGATGTGACCAGTCCCTCGTTGTCTTTGGTCAGAGGAGTGTCCACCATGCCGAGACATCCGAGCAGCTGCAGACACTTGTTCCTCACCCCGAAATACGTATCAGACAGGTGCTGAGAGTAAGAAAGAGGGAAAAAAAATCAAATCTGAACAGTCCGCAAAGAAGACTTAATGATGAGTGCTGCGTACGAGTTGCGTGTGTGTGTGCGCGTCACCTTGCAGGCCACCTCTATGAGCCTCTGTCCGACTGTAGGACTCTCAGGTAGCTGTGAACCAATGACCAGTAGAGTGTCCAGAAGCTGGGCGAGGACCTGATGGGACTCTGCAGACAGAGAGAAACAGAACGGAGCAAACAAAGACACTCTGTTAATTAATACAATTAAATTTGGTCTTTTTTTTTAGAGGGGGTGGTCAAATGTTTTAACATAATTACATTTCATGTTAAAGTGTAAACAAGTGTTTTTTCGTGCTTTTCCAGAGATGATCCTGTAGTCTAAAATTAAATCTCTAACAAGAAAACTAAAAGGGACAGCTTGCCATTTGACTATCATATCAGCTCTTCTCAGCCAGACACTTTTCATGCAAGTTTCCTGAACACATGTTGTTCTGTGGAAACACAAGAAACTTCTCAGTGCATAGGAACTACAATGCCGCTGAGCAACATTGATGCACTATTTGAATTATTAATGTGTGTTAACAAACACTGTGCAGGCAGTCCTCTGTGGAAAAAAAAAACTAAAAACCACAGAATATTTCAAGGAAATCTCTTCCCAATTACTAACAAATAATGCAATAATCTGTAATTATGGCTTGTTGAGTTTAAAAGTAATCAAAAAACAGAACGACAGAGGATCTAAAGTGCATGCGTGTAATAAGTGAGTAAATAAATCCAGGCTTCACACTGTGTAAATGAGTCTTACTCTCATTGCTGAGGGCGTTAATGGCGTCGTCTATGATGCAGTCGGGGCTGAAGCCCTGTGTTTTGGACAGCAGACCCAGCAGCGAGGCAATCTTCAGCCTCACCGAGTTATCGGTCTCCTGGGAGAGGACATCAGCAGCATCAGATGCGTTTAGCTTAGACTCGACCAAATGAACACAACTTTAAGCTTATCTTTATATTTATAAAGCTCTCATTAAACCCATGGATAATCCACACAAGGTCCTGGTTACGACCCATAGTTCTGTACCTTGTAGTAGTGCTCCAACAGGATCCTGACCACACCCTCCACGCTCTCCGTCTCCACCGGCTTGCGTGCGAACTGCAGCAGGTACTGCAGGGCATCAGTGGAGTTGGTGGCCTTACAGAGGTCAATGTGCAAAGCCGCAGACTTACTTGGTTTGGACAAACGCAGCTTCTTGGCCGGAGTTTCTTCATGGGGAATCTGTCAACGGAAAACAGCGGACACTGATCTTTGTTTTTTCTACAAAACGCAGGTGGTATATATGAATTTCCCCTCATGGTGTGCAATCTCTCCTTTTCTATTCAGACAAAACCTTCACAGGGGAACAAACATGGGGATTTTATCTACCAACCGTCCCTACTTTCTTTTATTTTCTACGGGAGTTTGACCCCGCACCCACTGCTTCTATGTTTGTTCTCAGTGTACGGTAAATAACATCAACTAGATGGAGAACAAGAGGTGACACAATTGCACATGTTTGCGTTTGATGGGTGACGATCGCACTGACAAAAACATGGGGTAATAATGATAGGGCCATATCATAAGCTTACAGTCATGGGCTCAATTCACACAACAACCAGCTTCTCCAAGTCACTCCTGAATAACAGCCCCAGCCTAAGAAAGTCTGTCTTCAGCATAAAACTTATGGCACCTTAATATAATAATGTCACTGTAATTTAATGTACTCTGACGTTCAGACGTTCAAGATATTTATGTAAACCAGCAGATCAGTCTGACAGTGACGGCCTTGAAAAGAGTTATGTTAACGTTTAAATTTGACCTGAGGGGCCCACCTGATAGGTAACTTTGTGGTGGGTAACTCTGTCTCATGGTGCGAGCATCATTAACCATCTGCAGCTCAATGCAACAAAATCTACCGAGCTGGTTGTAGACCTACGAAGGGCCAAGGCACCAGTGACTCCGGTTTTCGGGGACAGTGTGGACATTGTTGAGGATTACAAGTATCTGGGAGGACACACAGACAATAAACTGGACTGGGCTAAGAACACTCAAGCTCTGTACAGGAAGGGCCAGAGGCGCCTTTATTTTCTGAGGAGGTTGAGGTTCTTCAACATCTGCCGGACAATGCGGAGGATGTTTTACGAGTCTGTGGTGGCCAGTGCTATCCTGTATGCTGTTGCATGCTGGGGCAGCAGGATGAGGGTAGCGGACGCTAACAGACTCAAACTGATCCGTAAGGCCGGTGACATTGTTGGGGTGGAGCTGGACTCTGTCGGTGGTGTCAGAGAGGAGGATGCTGGCCAAACTACATGCCATCCTGGACAGTGTCTCCCACCCACTCCATGAGCCACGTGCTGGTCAAGCAAAGGAGCACCTTCAGCCGAAGACTCATCCTCCCAAAATGCACCACAGAGCACTGCAGGAAGTCATTTCTGCCTTTGGCCATCAAACTCTATAACTCCTCCCTCTAAGTGTTAGTCGATATGACCATAAGTCACTAAACTGGACACCGACCATGAACATCTCTGCAATACTTCACATAATTGTGCAATAATCCCTGTTTTCAGTTTAATTTATTGATATTATTTATACTTCTAGTGCTGCTGTGCAGTATCCTCCTTCCCATTATAACCGTAATAAGCTACCTGACTTAGTTAATGCACTATTACTTTATTCCTTATTATCATCATCACCTGGCAATCCACTTTGTACATCACACTTATTTAAATGTTATACTTATACACACTGGTACTTCATTTATAATTTTTTCTCACCTGTATTATACTTTTTTTTTTTTGCTTAGTACTTGTATTCTCGTGTGCAGTGACGTCACAGTGAGCTGCTGTAACTAAGATCAACAAAGTGTTTCTGATCTCGAGAGTCAGAAAACAACAACACTTTTACAGGCTTACAAGTGTGAAATGCGCCTGTCGATGCAGACTGTACCAAGAAAACACTAACTCTCAACGTTACAAGCCGCATAAATTAATGTAATCTAATTACAGCTAACGTTATGCTATCTTCCACTAAACAGAAGCTAGCTAGCTAACGTCTGCTAACGCATTCAGCCTGAGGCCGTTAGCTCACAGACTTCAGGATAATTGAGTCACATGAAGAACAGCCGGCAGTCCGACTGTCATCAAACCACGGCTGTTATTTTGTTCAGAGAGCACAGGTGTGACCTGCGCTGAGAGCGGCTAACGTTAGCGGCTAGCTGCTGCTCGGTGACGTCAGCTAGCCATTTAGCATCAGCTAACCGGCTCAGTTAGCGCTCAAGACCCAACGGTGAACTTTCATCTTGGGTTGTGAGTCCGCGGCGATACAAGGGTTTCGTGCGCTCACCTGTACCACTTTGGAAAATTCCTCATAGACCCGCCGTTTCAGGTGTGCTGCCATGGTTAGCCACCGTTGAGCTTTCCTGTTCAGCAGCGCCGCAAATGTGTCCCTTTACATGTTCCGTAGCTACGGTAAGAAAAGCAAAACGCGTTTTGTAAATTACGGTTGTTTCGACGTCGTCGCTAATTTGACTTTTTACTAAATTGCCAATTTGCGCCCATATCAGGATTATGAACCCAGATGTTTAAACAGAGGTAACTACAGTCTGCTTTAGCTATACAGCTCGATTTTAAAGGACACAGTTAGGGTTAAAAGTCAGACATGTTTAGTACAAACAGACATTTAGGATTTTGTAAATGCATTCACGCGAGCAAAAATTGTTTCAGTTGTTTTTTCAACATGCCTTTTATTTATTTATTTTACACAACTATTATTGAACTGATATCAAGTTTCCCACTTAATCAAATATTCGATTAGTCTTCAAAATACCGTTCAATAGTGAAAAATGTCCATTGCAGATTGGTTGGGGGTTTTGCAAGAAAGAAATGTCATAAAGAATGAATCAGTTATCATAATAGTGGCCAAACTGACTAATTGTTTCAGCTCTATTTATTATATTACTTAATTTAGTTCTGTAATGCAGTGGATTGAGACAAGTGTGTTTAAAAAAAATACTGTAGATTTTACAGGTGAAACTAAAGGCACTGTTTTAGAGAATAGAGATGATTCAAATATGCAAACATGAGACAACCTACAGTCTGTAACTGACTACATGTCTAATTAATGAAGCAACCATATTTATTCATAAAGCTCACAGCTTACACAAGTCATCCTCTTTTGACATAGTAAATAAGCTCACAATACTGTTGCTTTCTAATCACAGCTCAGTCTAGATTTAACCCTCATGAATTGATTTCTCTGACAGCAGCGCGAAGCTCTGACTCTGCTTGTCAGCGTCACGATGACCCGAACGAACATCCGCAGCTGTCCAGTGAAGAACTCCCCCACTGCAGGAGCTGACCTGCTCAAAGGCACTTCAGCAGGAGTTACTGTGTTTCTCCCTCCTTTTGGCTTAAACAATTACACAGCAACATCTACAGATCTACGGAGATGGGATGGCTGGATATTATATTCAGATATCTCTCTTGAAATTTCTAAGACTGATACATTTAAAAAAAAAAACAACTATACACAGAAGAGAGGAAGCTGTTCAATACCAAAAAAATAAAATGCAAATAAGTGAAATTTGCTCATAACTGATGAAAATCTACAAACCGCTGCCTTTCCGAGACATTTTTGTGTTCTTTCTGCCTCTAAGTGTCTGTGGTATGTAAACAAATTCAATGACTTAAACATTGCCTTTTTTTTTTGCATTAAACTACCTCCTTTTTTTCTGTTCTGTTAAAAGTGTTTCCTGATTCTTTTTTGAGATTCCTGATAAAAATACAGTGTATGATATACGTTTGCAAACTGCCACATCTATACGTTTTAAGCTCTTTTAAACTACTGTATTTGTTTGATGATAAATTCTCTGGCCATAATCGTGCAGCCATTGGAATTTACCCTTGTGGGTTCGTTTCAGCGACCACCCAAAGTTGTTTTAAGGTTTCTAAGATTGACAAACAATTTTTTTGTGTGCAGAAAACCGTATAAAAGTATTCTGTTTTGGCATTACGACTTGCACTCTCTAGATATCTAGCCTGTCATCACCACACAATGCTAAAACACATGATAGCCTACTGTTGTTAGCTTAGCTTCATGCGTAAAGTGTGAAGTTTGCACATGTGGGCCAAAATCTGAATTGTAACACACAACACGCCTCTAACATGTCGAACTGTCTGGGATCCATTGGGGATTTGGGGCTTAAAAATGGGGCCATGGAACAGAAAAAGGAGAAATCCTGCTTAAAGCCAAATATAACCCAGAAACAGTGATCATCAGTCAGTCGAGTTCCTGGAGCTCGATGCCAGCTGCAGATGCTTTGGCCCTCTTACGGTCTCCTCTCCATGTGAAGAATCCCACTATGATCACCATGACTGGCAGAGCCAAGCAGAGCATGATGCGGCTGATGGGCAGCTGGACCGGACATCCCACGGTGGGCGAAGGAATCACATTCTGGGCAGTGCGAGGATTTTCAAACAAAAAGGCCGACGTGAAGTCCAGAAACGTCCCCCTGCTGTTCTCTGTGGTGTCCACCTGGCACCTAAACCTCCTGTTGTCGTCTTCCCTCTGGAGTTTTGTGACCAGAGTGATGTTGCAGCGAGTGTGGCCAATCAGCTTGTCCCTGCACGGAGATCAACAGAACACAGCTGTCAGTCGTCAGAAGTTCATTTTTCATACATTTTGTATGAATTTTTGTATTCTGTTTTTGAGTAATTGGATAAACTGCGTGGTATTCTATATCTTATTGTCAACAAATCCCCAAACCAAACAATGAGAATTGATCCTACTAACAAGGAATGTTAGTGTTTTCAAACCCTGATATATCTTCTTCCCCTGTGCCATAGAGCTCCATTGTTGTCCAAAAACTATTAAAAACATCTGTGAGCCTCACTGTTGTACTGGGTGACACGTTCCTTCATCTCCGTGAACCCACGCACTGTAGTTTATTCTGACTCAGTCCCGCATACACCGTCCTGCTGCCCAGAGCACCAAATGGGGATTAATCCGCCGCTGGAAATAATCCCCAACTATTTCCTCATGTTGGAGCAACTTTTGATAACAACTACAGTGAGCAGCTGTTTTAGGAAATTACTGAGCCTTTAAAAAAAATGTAATTATGTATTTGTAAGTCGGTTTTGGAGATTTGTGTATTCAATAAGAACCAATGGACTTGGGGCTGAGGGAGACAGGGGAGGTTGGAAACAACTGAGAGTCGGACCAAATTGTTGGTTTTGGGGTTTCATGGGATTTGTTGACAATAAGCAAAATAAAGAATAGTGTCAGCCTTGTCAAACTGATTAAACAAAAACAGTTTTGTGCTTCGAAATAATGTATGTGAGGCCATTTCCGCCAGGAAAATAGAAGATGAGTTGTTAGGAATGGCAAAAGTAAAAATACTGATGTTACAATGTTCAAAATTAGAATATTTGTCCCTAACTTTCTACCAGTTTCTTTCCTTTTCTTTTCAGAAATTGGCTTCAATAGAAGGGTATTAATTACTTTTTAAACAAGCCGATTTTTTTTATCACTTTTTAATGTTTATTTAATGAATTATTTAAATAAAAATATTTGTTACATTTAGGTTTCTTTGATTTTGTTGATTTTTGTTACCTGTTCATTATTGCAATTATTAAAGAAAATTCTTAAATGAAAAAAGTCACCTGTCACAATACAGGTGAACATGGAACCATCATTTGTTTGTGTATTTTATTATTTTTATTATTACTATTGTTATTATAAGTATCGTTTTTTTTACTTCTGTCTTGTTTTTTTTGATACATTGACATTGGTACATTAACATTTTGTTCCATCCATCCATCCATGATATTTATTAGTTTTACTGTAAAAAAAACGAATCAAACTAATACACATTTTGTTAAATAAAAAGTAATTTTAACTATCAAACAACAACATGGTGGCCCTGAGGGTCCAAACACAACGACATTTCACAAAACACAACAGCATTTCAGATTATGAAAAAGGTGGGACAACGCCTCTCGTTAGTGATTTGACAGAACGCAACTCCCTGGCGACAGTTCAATGTCGTTGCTTGTTTCTATTGTTTGCTACTCTCAGCAGGCTTGCAAGGATTTGAAACTGAGTTTGAAAGGATGGAGGTGGAGATCGAAAGCCTAAGGGAACCTTTTAACATTTTCTATTATGCTTTCAACATATCAGCAAAGCCAAAGGCCTAAATGACTGATCAATTAGCCATCTAAGGGACTTTCCGTGTAGACACATGCCCAGAACGTCATCCGTTTTGTGACAACAGAACAAAAACAACAGAAAAATCAAAGGCAATGTAGTGTTAAAAGAAAGAAAGAAGTCTGTCTCGCTCTCAGCTGACCGAGCCGGCGCTGGTTGGGGGGTTGGGGGTCCGAGCCCGGCGATCGCGGGGACAGACGGGACGCTGCAGGCTGTGTTTTGACCCGCAGGGCCACCATAGCTCAAAGGTAGCAGCGACTATTAACAGAAAAATGACAGAAAAGTAGAAACCTGCTGTCTTTGGGCAGCACAGCGCCATCCCCAGCCACCCAGCTGAGGTTGAACACGCTGGAGTATGTCCCACAGCTCCCAGCATCATAGTAAGTGAACAGGACGCAGCTCAGGGTGAGGCTTCCTCCAGGCTGTAGGTCAGTGATGGTGGAAAGTGAAGTGATGGTGAGGAGAGAGAGGTACACATCAGCGATGCTTTTTCCATGCACCAGACAGATGTAGGAGCCGGCGTCGTCGACCCGGAGGTCACGGAGGCTGAGCGAGCAGTTGGATGTGACGGACATGCGGCTGGATTTGTCTGAGTCCTCCCTCACCTGCCCCCGGATGACCTCCTGGGTGTACTGCACCCGGCCGCCTTTGTAGAAGGTCCAGAAGATGAGGGAGCAGTCTGGGGTGACCAGGTTGGTACATGGCAGGAGGGCGTCGCCTCCAAGCCTGCTGTACAGAAACACCGCATCTTTAGCGCACCTCACGCCTGGAAACACAAAAGTCTCTGTCAGCAGCACAGTAAAGTGAGATTCCAGCTGTCCAAAGAAATGATACATCTACAAACTCTTTGATCATTTAAATAAATCCCCGCCAGATTCATCACGAGAAGATGACCAGTGTTACACGACAATCTGTGATCTTTTAGATGTTGAGTCACAGCGGCACTGGTTCTTTTTTATTTCAGCTGGTAACCCTTAACTCAAAGCAGTGACTACGTGTGACCCAACTACAGCCAACTACAGCAGCTAAAACAGTGCGAATCACGGACATCTAAAATCTTACTCAAGCGCTCTGCCTTATGCTGGTTTATACTTCTGCACTGCATTTCTGCACTGTACTCCACTACATTTATTTGACAGCTATAGTTGTACTTTTAAGATTATGATATTACATTTAAAGAAAAAACATACGATAAGCTTCTGAAATAGCTTACGTGACCCTGCCGTCACAAAAAAGCAGCGTCTACTCGGGGGCCACTTATCACATGTTTCAGAAGAGTTGTTCCACCAGGTCAAATTATATTTCTCTAACAAGCACAGGTTAAGAGAAATAATCAATAAAATGTAATTTTCCTGCATTCAATTCAAAACAAAAAGACACTTACCTGTAGTGGAGTATTTTCAGTATATTTAGTATTTTTTAATGCATTGGTACTTTTACTTCTTCCACCACTGATTCCAAGATTCAAGATTCAAGATTCAAGATTCAGGCATCATTTATTGTCATTCAGCAAAAACATCGCAGATGCAATGCAGAAAGAAATTTCATATTGCACGGCCACCACAATAAAACACGAATAAGAGCTTTAAATATTCTAAAAATACAAATAGAACTATATGCTAAAATTCCATCTAAATTTTAAAGTGCTACTTAATCTTAGCCAAATCAAATCCAGCCCTGAACGGAGCAAAAGGAAGCGTACCTGTCAGCAGCAGCCCGGTGAGCAGCAGAACCCTCATCATGTTTGCGTTTTCTCCTCGACTGTTCGCCTCTCTGCTGCTGTTTGCTGCTCCTTCTAGAAGACTTCGTTTCCTGTGTTACATTGAACTGAACATGACACACATACACACACACACACACACACCGTGTCAGCCTTCATGTTTAATCTCATGAGGGACACAAATATCAAACGTCGTTTTAATAGTCAGTGTCACGTAATTAGACATTACCAAATATCATGTCCTGTGTGCAGCTCATTAAAAGGACGCACACATACGGAGTGCTGAGACCGGCAACATTTAATCTGCTGTTTGATTGATGCACAAATATTACATTCATTAGCAAATGATTTAATCATCAATAGACCACTGTCTATGTTGAACGTTCATTGGTGTCCATGGAAACAGTAGTTTACCAGCTTTCTCCAGAGGGTTCAGCAGCCTCTCACGGGGCTAAAGGCAGGAGAGCATCATTAAATGCAGTTGAAAATGCTGAAGAAAGCTAGTCAGTGGACACTGAGCTAAGATTGTTTTGTCAAACCACTGTTCGCATCAGTTCGTTCAGTACGAGTGAATTCATGTACTGCTTCTACATTGTTTAACATTATATTACAAATTCCTGCTGCTTTAAATTTACATTACAAAAGAACTGTGCACATGGAATGCAAATCGTTTACCTATAATTGTTTCCTCTGAAAGGAACATTACAGAAACACTAATAGACAAACAGACTCAACACCAGACAAGAGGAACTGTTAACTGCAGTTTAGGTCTCCAGGACAAATTTTGCTCCGCATTTAAATGATCCAATTATTAATACATACAATAGTGTCCCTGGGTGTTGCCACTTCAGTTCTGTGTATGATAAAACACGCCTCACTGGCGATGCACCTTTACTGAGATGACGGCAAATGATGGCAGAGAGAGACACGAAACACTGTCGACTCTTTTCATGTCGACATGAAAAAACTGTCGACCCGCCGACCAACGTCAGTCTGCTGTAAGTGAAACAGACTGAATACGTAAAAACGCAGAGCCTGCTGAGGAAGCTGGGAGAAATGACACATTTAGCAAAGATAAAACCATCCAGCTTGTGACCCGTTTCATTGTCACTAATCAGTGTCGCTTTTCTTATAATGAATCCAAGGTGAGAAATGCAACAGTGTGCAACTTTCTCGATCCGGGGGTTTTAAGAGGAAGTGTGATTGTGACACATTGTGGTGAAAATACTGTAGGTTGCATGTCCACACTTGCCATTTCTTTGCACAAAGAAAGCATCTCACTTTGGCCCGATTTTTCGGTGGAGAACCAAAATGATCTTTCACATCTCCCCAAGATGTTGGTTATGTTTGATTGCTAAAACTACACAGTTCTGTTTAAATGAAACAATATTCCTCAGGAGTCAGAGAGAATGCACCCGGGCCAAGTGGAAAAAAGTACATGATCTACAAAACAATGAAAAACAAGAGGCTGAGGCTGTAAACAATGACAGAGCTAACATGCTGATGTTCTGCAGCAGGTATGATGCAATCAAGAACAGCGGGGGCTGATAGAAAGTATTGGACAAACTGCAATTTTGAAGATGGCACTTGAGGAAAAGTCAGTAGGACTCATCCGCTGGGGCTCATGAATGTCTACACAGTCGCCTGCCAATCGGAAGGTCGGCGGTTCGATCCCCCAGCCATGCGTCGAAGTATCCTTGAGCAAGATACTGAACCCCAAAAGGCTCCCGAAGCTGCGCCTTCGGTTTCTGAATGTTCTATGTAAGTCGCTTTGGATAAAAGTGTCTGCTAAATGTAAGCACAGACCATTTACCATTATTCTTGTTACCCTGGAACCCAGGTCAGCCTCACTTCAAAGTGGTCAGAATCAGCCTGTCTGGTGATAAACAGGACAGGTTTCTGATTTATTTACTGTAGGCTGAGGTGGAGATTTCCCCAGCTGCTAGCTCTCTTCTTTCTAGGGCCTTCCACGGCCTTTTGAATAGCACCTCTATAGGCCTGATTGCAGAGATACTTGATGATAATACTCTAGTTATGGACATCTCCATCCTAATTTGTAACAGTTGTTATAGTTGCTATAGCAAAATATAGTAAAACTAAATCTAGAATTGTTGTCATCTTCTCAGATGCTGGTAGCTTGGTGGAAGGACTGTGCCATGCCGTGGAAAGTCGTTTGTTGGCCTACGCAAAGAGACTCTCGGTGACCCGGCTCAGGGGTGGGCCTCATCGCTGGCAATCTCCAGTCCAGGTCCTCCTCAAATCCTTCTCCGATCCTCAGCCACGCAGTCTCCCCGTGCAACTGATGAAACATAAGGTTTTTATACCTGTCTTTCTTTCCTGACATGGACACCCTACTTAAGATAATTGACGATCAACCAGGCGGAGGAACGGATGCCATATGTGTAGAGGACAACGTGACAATAACAGCCCCATCTTTGGTTTTGGGTCATGTACAAAGTGATCGAGTCAGATCAGATCCTGATCCTGTATACTCAGACCCCCCCCCCAGTCTTACATCCCTGCCATCAACAGCTTCTCTTCCCATTTCCCCATGACACGCACAATCAGGTTACAATATGATTATAGGGCAAACTGTCACACATCAACTTCATTTCATTACAGCTGGGATGGGAAACATTTATAAGGAATCACTTTTCATTGTTTCGTGTCATTACAATTACTTCAAACAGAATAAACAGTATCATGATTGGACGTGAGAAACTATTATTACTTACATAGATGTTCCCTTTCGAAGGCTTTAGAATCAAATAAGAAAGAAATAAGGCCCTCTGCACTTACCGTCGATGTCTGTTTTTCTGGCCTTGTTGACACTAGATAATGAATATCAGCCAGAATAAAGTCTTCCACCTGAAAACTCTACAGGGAAATTGTCTTCGTGCATTTCACCTAATAATTCATAAACGCTCTGATTTCGTTACATCTTTATTTAAAAGGCTCTAATGTTTCCCGTCACATCAGGTTGATGAGTCACTCTGCTGCTGGCACGGGAAAGTTATAAATCTGGTTTTCACTTGTCAGTTTCAGTTTCCCCATTGAAACGCTCTGATCGCGGTACCAGGCACGTTCTTGTGTCGATCTGCGTGGAGACGGAAATCCAGCAGCAAACACTCCTAATTGTATTTTTTTTTAAGGCGGAGGACTTCACCTTAAGGACACAGCAGGGCACGCGAGTCGACATGGCCGCAGACTGCTCTAATCTCCGGCCTCAGTGCGTGTACCCACTGTTTATTGTTTTTCACACTCAGGTCACACAGGAAGGAGGTCTGACATGAAGGTACGTTGACTGTTAGATACCCTGCTCTGCGGTGAACACTGAGGCCACGGCTCCGCTTTCTGCTGACATGCTTGTTGTCCTTTTTTATGCTCGGTGACCTTCTTGTTTCTGGGTAGTGGATTGCCCAATGCTGTTTCTATGACGCAGTGTTTTCCTCAATGTCTGAATTCCCCCTTGGTACAATATATAATATAGAACTGCGACGTATTTCACACCAAACTCACTTGCAAGGGACACGCTGTATGAACGCCTGTAATGCGTCATCAAATCTAACGCAACAAACTTTGGCCATAAACATGATTGTAGAGTTGTAAAGTCAACACATCTCTGACATAACACCTTTCACAAAAGTACTTTTCATCGGAGTGCTGTGGATTTGTATTGCGTTATATTGTCCAGGTGTTCACGTTAATATGTCCATTCTGTTAAACAACCTGTTAAACGTCGTGAGTGAAAGAAAATGACTTTGTGATAGGGTAGTTGTTGTTGCAAACATGATTTCACTGACATCATATGAAACAATATTCATATTTATAAGCACCTAAAATTAATAGATTAAGATAAAGGCCTTTGTTGTAAGACAGTAAGGATATATAAATGAATTTGTGGACCCATCACCTTATCTTATCTTAAAAAACCAGCACTTTTGAAATGTATCGCATACAGATGCTTTACTGACCCCTTGTGTATGAAATGGCCAGCGTTCAAAATCGAGACCCTTTTTTTTAGACATGGGTGAAAAAGCATGCGGCACGACTTTAAAACAAATCTAAATGTTTTGGAAAAACTGCAGCAACTTGGTCTTTCAACAAACGCAATTTATCACAATGTACAGTACATGTACGGCGTGTGCACAGTTTTTCACTTCTGCGATGAACGGAAACCGAGAAAAGCAGCCCACGCATCACCACCAGGTGAGTGTGAGTTTGTAGAAGTAGTCGTAGCTCCTGGACAGGAAGCTCTTCTCCATGACGTGAGGCTGGATGCTCACCCTGTAGCCCTGAGCCTCGATGTCCATCTTTACACAGTCCAGCAGGTCCTTAACGGACGGGACGGCCTTCCAGGGTCCGAACGTCACCACCGACTCCTTGTCCGCCTCCAGGCTGTTGATGGCGTTGTCATAGAAGCCCGCATCCTCCTCCGTCCGCAGCACGCAGATCATGATGGTGGAGTGGCGGGCGGCGACGGCCTCGGCTCTGGCGATTCGAATCAGCACCTGGAAGAAAAGTGGAAGTTACTGCGTACGTGGACAGCCAAACCGGTTACTTTGATTGTGGATTCCAGGAAGAATATCTAAAAAGTGAAGAGTTGCATCCATGGATGCAGACTGCTGGATAAAGCCACTGGAACTATTTCCCCACTTGCAAAATTTGCATTTTAAAGTGTTTTTTTTTTAGAATCTTTTATATTTTAGTCTTTCTTCAGCAACTCAAACAGTGTGTTGTGCTCATTAACTGCCGTTAGCTGTTGTACCAACAGTGATGGCAGCGTCAACCAAGAGTTCTGTGGAGCTACAGCTCTGCTGACTTATACTACGAAAATTCAATACAGTTATTTACAGAAATCAGCGCCAATAAATCAACACATTCACCTCCTCTCTAGTGACTTCTCCCCAAACAGAAAACGACCAACATGAACACAACGTCTGACTGAATAATGAAGTACACAAAATGGCAATTCAGCGTGATCATCAGGCTAGTACACGCAAGCCTCATCAGCTGTTTCAAAGACTCCAGACAGGCGAAATCAGGACCGTAATGTATTCTGAGAGCTCGGAGCTGATTGCGGCCAAGGTGATTTAAGTTGCATGAGAATAGTCAGGGGGTGAGGTTTCTATGCAAATATCAACCCGAGCACTTTCCCAGAAACAAACCATCCATCTAAGTTTGACATTTCTCAGGAATCGATAAAAGGGGAGTTGGGTGGTTAGCAGGAGCTCTGATTTCTTTGTCTTTTCTTTATTTTTTTTGCCTCATTACAGAAAAACAAGATAGAACCTCAAACTACAGCAACACACACAAAAAAAAAAAGGATGTTGTGGTGCTGGAAGATTGACATGAAAAATATGTTGCACATTGCACAATCTGTAATTCAAATAAACAGTCATATTGTACCTTTTCTTTATCACTTATTTTTTAATATCTTATTGTCATTTTTATATTTATGAGTCTTGACCTGCATCACGTGTTTATATTTCTATATGTTTATCGTTTTGCACGAAAGTACCAAAGCAAATCCCTTGAATGTGTAAGCTACTACTTGGTATTAAAGCTGAGCAACAGAGCTGGAGACTGCTATGATTTCATAGGTTGCAGTGTTCTGGAAATGCAGCGGAGTCTTTCTGAGCAGTTTGCTTTTGTGTTGTCACTACACCGGCGAGCGTCGCTGACCTCGATGTTTTCTTTGTAGTGCGGGACCCTGGAGAGGAACTGCTGCCTCCCCACCAGCTCTCCAAAAAGCTGAGGCGTTTCCTCTAAACGTTTGATCAGCGGTTTGATGTTGTAGTACACCGCCTCCCTGTGAACCTGCAGAAACACACACACACACGGTACACTGGGATAACATTATTAAAAGCTCTAAACATAGACGGACCCCGTCTGCTTCTGAAGTGAAGGAGGAGTTCTGTCTCAACGGGACTCTCTGAAAAAAATCCATTCAGCTCTACATACCAGTAAACTACCACGGGCTTCTCTACAGCAGGTGGCTGGTACAATATCAGCGTGATATACTTATGAATAACACTACGGGACTCAAACCTCCTGGATGTTCTCCGTGGGCAGCAAGTCCGACCTCAGGAACTCGAGGACGCCCCCGAAGTGCGAACCGTCGCGGTCGATGAAGTAGCATCCCTGTGCGTCGGCGCGTAGTTTGGGCTGCGCCCCGAGCAGCTCAGCCAGCCTGGAGTCGGGGTGCTTCCTGAGCGTGCTCAGAGAGGTGGTGAACAGGTGACCCCCGACGTTCAACTGCACGACAGGGGAGGGCTGAGGGGAAAGATTAGTGATTTATTTCAACTATACATGAAACTCCTGGCTCCCTCTCGTCGCCTGTCTGGACGGAGCCCTGCTGCTGCTGCTGCTGCTGCTTTGTTTTTTAACGGGTTTCTATTGAACGTGTCCCGCAGAAGATGTGGCCATTACATTTGTGTCAATAGATTTATTTAAAAAGGAAAGATAATGCTCGAGCCGTCTCTCACGCAGCAGTCAACAACTGTTTAGGTTTTCATTTTTAGAAAGGAGACCAGAGTCGAGGTTCGACTCTCTTGCTTCTGTCAGATTCTCTGTAAGTACAGTACAGTAAGGACAGAGTTGAGTATCCAGTTTACAGAAGTCACCTTGCTTGAGGATTGGTTTCCAAAATGTGTCAAGCAGCTGCCTGTCATGTGGGCTTATTAGTTAACTAAACATGTAGATCAGAGCTGTGTCGAAACACAAACACACAGTAGCTAATTGCAGATATATTGTAACAAAGTAACATTAAATTTAGGGCTGCAGCTAATAAATATTTTCACTATCAATTAATATGGTGATTATGTTCTCAATTAACTGTTTAGTCCATGTCAGAAAATAAAAAGCTCATCTTCAAATATCTTGTTTTGCGTACAATAAGATATTTAGTTTAAAATAATACATTACTAAGAAAACCAACAAATATTCCCATTTGAGAAGCCTGAACAAGACAATACTTTGGCATTTTTGCTTCAATATGATTAATGAAATTCTGAAAATGGTCCAACAAGACTAAACGATTAAGTGACTAATGGTTTCAGCTCTAATGAAACTGCAGTGCAGACACGACATGTTTAAATTGTTACACGGTTCGCACTATATGATGGTAATTTTTCATGGCATTGGATTTCTCCAGAATCACATAACCCCCCCCACACACATTTTAATATAGTTTAGAAACAGAGTCGCAATTAAACAGTTCGTCCACCAGAGAGCACTGACAAGTGTGTTTTTCACCCAACGCCCTGCATATCTTTGTCACAGTTCTTTACTCATCAAATGCAAGTGAACCCCATCAGAAATGTTTGACAATGCTCTGCGTTAGTGAAAAAGGAAGAGGAAAAAAAACAAAAGACATCAGCTAATATATTGTTATCTGACTTTTTACAACTCAACTACAAACATCAATATTGGCCTCAAAACTCAAGTAACGGGCTATAAATTAGATTAAAAAAATGTATTCATCTGATGAATGCATAAATGAAAACCTTTCCGTTGCGTGGTTGCTAATACCAGTTCACAGTGTTATATTAAAGCCAAAGTCGTGCTCTAACTGATAATTCAAAGTGGTGATTGAAACACATTTAGTAGGTTTGTTTTTTTAAGGATTGCGTGTGTAGAAATACCAAATGTTTGTAGGCTACAGTTCCGTCTCTGTGTCCTATGTAGATGCTCATTAGACTGATTAGTGAGAGAACTGGTGTTGAAACGGGCCACTCGCTGTGGCCCAACAACCTCCAACAAAATGTGCCTTTAAAAGTGGTTTGCTGTCATTTGTGTCTTGACACTGGAACATCTGTTGTGACCACCCGGCGTCTGAACCACAGCAAAGGCATTTGTTTCCCAAAAGACTGGCTTCCGATAAGAAACTAAGCTGCACAATCACACAGGACCTTGGTTACTTACACACACACACACACAGTGTGCAGGAAGGGTGTCAACATGATTTGGTCAGGGTGATAACACCACATTCCTCACGCCGCCGGTCAGAAAATAAATGATGTCTGTTACTCCGGAAGCACCCAGTTATGGTGGCAGTGACAGCTGTTAAACTCCCGTTAAACTCAGTCACGACTCCATGGACGGATAGGCAGAGTTTTCGTATCTTCCCGAACGCCTCTGAAGACTGAAATCCATATTGACTAACCAAAGGAGGAGAAACTGGAATGCAGACAATGAACTAAATGTATAAACTCCATTTTCCAGAGTACCATGTAACACCAGTCTATACAAAAACAAAAAAAACAACTAAAAACACAACACACATTATCACTGATGCTGTGGGCTAGTGGAGGTATTAACCTACGTGATCATAATAGGCAGGTAGACACTCACAAATTAAAACTTAATTTAACTTAAATACAAACAGCAGCAAATAGGCACTTTATATTCCCCCTTTTTTTTTTACTCTCAAAGAGCGGTTTGCCTTTTAAAACAGGCTGTTTTACTCTGTGCAGGATTTAAGTACACGCTACTGCTTTCTGCTGTACTTGCTCCACGTTACTTCACACTTCTACTCCCCCGTGGTGCACTAGGAAAGTATTGCACTTTGCTTGGACTCCACTACATGGCTTTGGCTGCAAAGCACACGTCTCGCTGAGCAGTCAACAACCGTCCCGACACGGCGACGCAGACTTCCCGTTCTGCCTCCGCAGATTAGGTGTCAGATTCCTGTGGAACAGAGGGGAAGGAAAACACCTGCAGGGAAGAATGGGCTCAGCGTGCGGGCCCAAGGAAGAGTCCCTTACCCTGAGCGCTGCCAGCCACCTGTGCAGTCACTAGACAGGTAGCAGGCTCAGGTTTATGCCTCACCGCTCCACTAAAGATCCAACCTGGGGCATTAAAAAGTGGAGGTTTCTTACCGGAACTGCGAGCGAAGAGTGTTTTTCATGTGACTTGTAGTCCGGCAGACTCATGTCGACTTCGGTGTTTGTCCAGGTGGGAGCAGGGAGGATTTCTTCTTCTTCTTCTTTCACGCTGCTCAACAGGTAGAAGCCAGGAGGGCGTGGCCTGACCCGGACCTGACGCCTCAGTGCCGAGCGGAGGAGTCACTCCGAGGTAGAAACTAAATATATCTTTATCTCAGGACGGGAACGCTTTACAGATCTACATTTACATTTAGTCATTTAGCAGACGCTTTTATCCAAAGCGACTTACATGGAACATTCAGAAACCGAAGGCGCAGCTTCGGGAGCATTATGGGGTTCAGTATCTTGCTCAAGGATGCTTCGACGCATGGCTGGGGGATCGAACCGCCGACCTTCCGATGGGCAGGCGACCGTTCTGCCACCAAGCCACAGCCGCCCCCCTAAAAACACACCTGTACAGGCTGATAATTATGTGACTCCCACCGTGCTTATGTTGCACGCGTTTTGTTTTAATAGGCACCTTTCACCATGCCCTGTTATTATGATGCTGCAAGTGTGGCTTTGTCATACTAACGGATGTGATGCATTGGCAACATGAGAAACAGAAAAGTCTGAATTTAAGTAAAACTGTCACAACAAAGCGGCCCATCAAGATGGTGCAAAGGCTCAAACTAACTCCATGAACGTGGATAACGTGAAAACACTTCGTCGTAATGAAATGTCAGTATGATTTGTCTTCTTTATGTGGTACTTTCATAAAACTCCCTCGCATTGGCGCGCTGCATTTCCGGTGCCGGGAAACGGCAGCAGAGTGAGACGTCTCTTCCTGCCAGGTAGGGTGATCACGTGACCTTTAAAACCTGCACTCCTGTCACGAGTCCGTTTCCCGAAACACAATGTACACATTCTACCTGAAAACCTCTGTCACAGTTCCAACGAATTCATGATCTTCAGTTACAAAAAGCCAGTGAAACAAAGCCACCACGCGCCACCACCTCGGTGTATTTTCCACATTTTATTGTTTTTGTACACAAAAGAAATCTGGGTCTTGCTCCCATCTGGTGGACCGCTTGAACACCTGTAGAAGACAAAACAAAACCGTTGAGGAACAGCGTCAGACGCTTCAGTACACTTGATCTCGCGGAAACACGACAGGGTTATTACTTCACCTCTTCTTTAATAACTGAACCGATTAACGGTCAAAAAGGTTGAACATGCTACAAATATTCACTTCCTCATGACGCCACAATCAAACCATTTTGTGAATGGGGCGTACCAAGCTCTGAATGATCGTGACACTTAAAGGTTCAGTTCGCTTTAAACTGATCTGACAAAGATTTTCAGCAATCGTACCACTTACTTTAGATTTACAGCGCTCTCGTATTAAACAGTGTTTATTGCTGGAACTACTGGTAACATTAAGTATATTAAGAAACACAATTTCAAGTGAATCCTGTTATAAGTAGGTATTAACTTTAAGCTTAGCTGTGTTTGTACTTTGGTTCCTATTGCAAGCAGAGCCACTGCTATTCACCAACCATCACTAAGAGCCAGTTTCCCCACTTTTATTGATTTAAAACAGGTAACAAACTGCTGCTCCGTCCCTTCTCAGACAAATGCCTCGATGTCTTCACCTGAAAAGGACTCCCAGCTCTGGGGAACTGGAGCAGAACCACAGAACGTGGACCTGCACCGGTCACCCCCAGAACCAGACCGAGTCCCGTTCCGACTCGTCATCGTATCATCACCGAAGGGACAAAACCTCTGACTATATTTAGTCTTTTATTGCATCCTCAAATTAAGTGGACAGATCAACCGTAAATCTGTTTACCTAAAAAGCGCCCACAGCGTGTGATACCCGAGTCCAATTTTAAACACATTAAACACCCGGTTCCCGACCGTCATGACACAAAACAGTACGAGCTCCCACCAGCGCTTCTGTGCCATCAAACCGTACGGGTGCAGCTGTGGTGGCTCAAGGTTACGACTGTCCTCTAAATCATACGGAGCCATTACGTCGTCAATCGAAGATGATGGTCGTGCGGCGCCCATTATCTTAAGGGAACAGTCTATTACACTGCTACCGTGATGCCAAACACCGGTTTAACGTTGGCCCAAAAATTAAATGACGGAGCCACTGAGTAACGGCCTCTTCGCGTCATAAAGCCAGCCTGCTGGTGACGGGACCCCGCCGCCGCTTACCCTTTTATGCGGTGGGTACAGGTGTTCCCTGGGGCATGGCGGGCACCTCTGGCTTGGCCCCCTTCTGCTCAGAGATGGGTGTGGTCGGCAGGTGCTCCTCCTTGGGCTCCACAATGCTGACGTGGTCGGGCAGGGGCTTCTTGGGGCCAATCTTACCGCTGGGGTCCCAGGGCAGCATGATCTTCACCTTGATGCCCAGCACACCTGAGGAGGACCAAACAAGCACGTCGAGAAACACGCACAAGCACCAACAGAAACCAAAGCTATGACCTGCAGCGCCAGAACAGAAATGCATCCCCCTCCAGAGACTTCTGGACCGCACCGAAACGCTCGGTCTGGTTTCAGCACCAACAACCGGGTGATCATAGGGGCCCAGGCATCAAAAGAAAACCCACAGGTGTGTTTTTCTGATGCCGCTGCTGTGTGCATGGTCGAGCCGTACTCACCCTGCCTCAGCAGGACGTGGCGGACTGCTGTGTCGACGTAGTAGTTGACAGGGTCGCCGCTGTGGATCATCAGGCCGTCCACGAACTTCATGGACTTGGCCCTCTGGCCCCTCAGCTTGCCGGACACAACCACCTCGCAGCCCTTGGCGCCACTCTCCATGATGAACCTCAGAACACCGTAGCACGCCCTGAAAGAGGGGGTAACGACAGTGTTAACATACAACCATTTACCAACACTTACAGTCAGCGATTCCCTGTTCGTTTGGTGAAGAAGGACAACAGTGGGTCAAGAATTTAAACATTTACAACGCCGATGGACGACGACAGTTTTTTTTAAGCTGGGTTTAATTAAACTTGAACGCCGGGAATTAACAGCAGTGTTGCTGTACACAATGACAGCTAAATCCTGTGAAATTAGTTACAAGCTTTAGTTCGGGTAGAATTTAGGTTTATTTATACTTTTTAGCTACTACTGCAAGCAGAACGAGTTTGCTTTGGTTAGTTCGTTGCCATCTTGTTGACCGGGCCTACACAAAGACAGCACGGGTCTCTTCACTACAATACTTTAGCCAGGAAACAGTGTGTGTGTGTGTGTGTGTGTGTGCTGCTCCGTCCCTTCTCAGACAAATGCCTCGATGTCTTCACCTGAAAAGGACTCCCTGCTCTGGGGAACTGGAGCAGAACCACAGAACGTGGACCTGCACCGGTCACCCCCAGAACCAGACCGAGTCCCGTTCCGACTCGTCATCGTATCATCACTGAAGGGACAAGCTCTCCGAACAAATACTTCCCTGAGAGCCAACAAGGTTTCTGTTGTGAAGTCTACTTGATATTTCCGACCCGGTCGTTAAAAATCACTTCCGCAGAAACACGTCACACTTGCTGCTTTCGATGTGCATGTCTGGCTTTTTTCTAAGTATATTTTTGCTCTAATTTTATTTCCTACTTAGACTATGAAAATAAAACTGTTCTACGTTTATTGTCTGCTTACAGATACGACAACGATAATCTTAAAATTCTGGACGGATTTACACAATTTTGTTTTTGTTTGTTTTACTTTTAGCATCAGTAACTTGTAGGAGAAAACACAAGCCGCCCCAATGATACAATCACAGTCACTGCGGCCTCCGTAGCGGCCCGATCCCCGACGCGTAGTTGCCTTTTCGACCAAATCTTTAAAATAAAACTACTCACTCCCGTCAATTCCCCATCTGATCAATGGTTCTTAGAATAAAACAAAAGAACGACCAGAAAATGTTGTAGACATTTTCCGGCGACGTGCATCTTTTTGTGCTCCCCCAAATTAAGACCACGTTTCTAAAAGTGTCTGCTGGAAAGGGCATGGACTTAAATGCAAAGAAGAAAAGGCGACTATCTGCTCTTAGTACGGATATTTGTGAATTCTGATCTGGCAAAATGGCGAAACTGGAATACAGTCGGGGGCTACCAGCAAAGTAACATGAAGGAATCCATGATTCAGAGATACCGAATCTTCTTGCTTAAGCTTCTCAAGGTAAGTTTTATATGTAGAAAGGGGAGACTGGTGTCAAAACGCTACACGCCATCTTTGAGATAAAGTACAATAAGGCCGGAGCAGGAGGGCAGCATGTTGAATTAAGTCACGTGACGGCAAATCCCAGCAGTTTGTGTGCAGCGCTGCTTACCTGCGGACAGCCAGGCCTCCCAGCAGCTTGTAGCGCAGAGACTCGGCCTGAGCAATGGCACACAGACCGCGGGTGGCTACCTTCTCAGCATACAGCTAAAAGAGAGAAGAGACGGCTCAGCCAAATATCCTGCCAACGCTAAACGACAGGTCAGGGCCAAAATGGCTCCTGGACCCACTGGTGAGCGAGAGTAACAGTATCTTCATTACGCTGGATTAAATGTAGACATGAATTTGCAGCTTCCTGCTTTCAGAAAGAAAATCTGAGCACCGCCAGAGATGTTAATCTCTCTCGGCTCTGGGTTTTGGAAACGCGGTACACCCCAGCCGGATTCTTCGACCCTTCTCAGACAAATGCCTCGGTGTCTTCATGTGGGAAAGACTCCCTGGTCTGAGGAACTGGAGCAGAACCACAGAACGTGGACCCGAGCCAGTACCCTGCAGAGCCAGACCGAGTCCTGTTCTGTCTCGTCATCGTATCATCACTGAAGGGAAGACAACCGCGATTCTGATGGCTCTGCGTTCATTATCTCCTTATACGGGACGCATCTTTAATATTCGACTGTGCGTTGTGGGAAAGCAACAACTTCTTTCACGATACGCAAATGTAAGAGCGGTCCTGACAATTTAATTCTGTGGCTATTGTGCGCAAGTTCACTGAATTTACTGTTGAACCATTTTGATCTGACTTGGAAGCCACAATAAACAACGAGTGCTAAGAATGCAGTCATGACCAGAATGCAACGCTTTCCCTTCTGCATCAACAGACCCGAGCGAGCTCTGTACTTACCTCCACGCTGCCCTCGGGGAAGCCGAACCTCTTCTGGACCACAGCGGTCAGCTCTCGGATCCGACGGCCCTTCTCTCCGAGAACATTCTGGGTCCTAACGCCGGTTTACAGACATTTAGGGTTAGCGCTGTGTTCCCGGGCAAGACGAGCCAACAGCATCAAATGAGAAGCTCACGGAAATGTGCACAGTTCAGTTTTGCTGCATGGCAGATCTGAATATTATTATCTTGAAATATTACACAGGTGCGCCCGCTGAAAGTGACGCTTCACAAGAACGCATTGGTAGTGAAAAAGTAAAAACGAGCCTGTGTGTTTATTACAATGACTCTCACCTCGTGGCCAGGATGATGATCTCAGTCCTGGTCGGGGTCACACGCACCTCCACACCGGAGTAGCCATCCTCAGCGAGCTCGCGGGTCAGGAACTCGTTCAGCTCGGCCTTGAAGATACCGTCCGAGACGAACTAAGGGGAGAGCACAGGGTCAGCTCACCTGCGGACAAACTGACAGTCACGCGGTCAGACGAGTGGAGGGACGAATGAGTGGCAGGGGCTGCTCCATAGCCCCGCAAAGGGAAACTCCAACCTGAAACACTGCTGGTAAGTTAGTTTTGACTCCACGGACAGCGATGATGCAAGCACCGATGTGTCACCGATAAACACATGGGCACATTTTTTGCTTGATGAGACAGAAAGCCTGGCAAGTGGGTTGGGGTACACGTTAAGTAAGTCCCTCACCAGCTGTTGATTTCACTTGTAACGTGACAGATTATAGTGCCGATGCCTCGGTGTCTAACAGGTCCACAGCCCCATTACACACGTTCAGTTTCAGGTGCGTTTTTAACTCCACTGAACCCGAAAACGGCGCCACTCTCCCCATTTTAAAACGTAACCAACTCACACTGACCGTTTGATTTTTTTAACAGCTGACACACTGCTGGTTATTGGCCAAGCGTGCTAACATGTGCCGGTTTCTCTCGTGTGGCGTTAGCTAGCTTTCTCTGGGTCGCCGTTCATTCCGCTGAGAAGCTAACGGCAACTCACCGGCCGAGTCACGTTGGGAGACTTTAAACTGACGTTTAGGACGAGCAGACGCATTTCACCGGTAGAATTGCCCCGCACACAGGCCAGATGGGGGTTTCACATGAGTACGGGGAGTCTGCGGGACCTGGTGTGTCGCTCACGCTCGGGTCGCGGCGGACAGAGCCATGTTAGCTTGCCAAAATGAGGAGGACGCGGCGCCGGCGGCATCCGGCTTAATCCTCTCCGTGCGAGCGGCGGACAAGCTGGACGGACACCGGGGCGAGCGCGAAACGCTTGTGCCTTAACCAACGCGACGCCATTTACTCACAAACCCGCAGTCTGCGTGGGTAAAACTGGGATAGAACAGCGCTAACCTTCCTCTTCTTGGAGATTTGCACCGCCATCTTCCGATAGGCCGTAGACAGGAAAGGACCCTCGGAGGACGCGGAAATGCCTTTATACCAAAATAGCGAACTTCCGATGACGTCATGTTCAGGCTTTCGCTGGGACTTGTAGTTCTTTTGTTTTTTTTTGGTTTTTTAAGATGCCAGACTCTGGATTTTAAAATTTTAACAGCAAATCACAGAAAGGTTATTTAGCAGAAGAAATGTTTAATCATTTCTATTGGCCTTTTCACGTTTTAAATAAACAGCACTTAGAATCGTTATCCGTGATTTTCTGTTTATTGTTTAGTAGGTAAGCTACCTTGTGCATAGGCATGTTAATGAGATGTCGTTTCATCAGTCGTTTCTGTGGTGAAAGTGATAGGATAAGGAGTTGTAACTCTTTATAATACACTTGGAAAAAGAACTTTATTGATAAGAATCCGCCCTTTTTATTTTGATGTCTGCCCTTCAGTTACCCTTGGCCCCTGTCTCAGGCCCCTGCTCACTTCTCCCGCACCGCATGTTCTTCCCCTCAACTCCACAGACCTGCCTTCCTCTAGCTGTCCACTACATGTCCTCGGACCTTCCCTCCTTTTCTCGTCATGTGACTGCCCCACCCATCCACACACCTGTTCCCATTTCTCCTCAGCCCTGCTGTCACCTGAGCTTCCCCACTCATCCCCCTATACCTGCACCTCAATCGCTAATCACCTTTCAGTACATATACCAGGTCCCTTCATTGGTTCCCTGCCAGTTCATTACACAATGTGTGTGCCACATGTCTTGGTTCCCAGTTGCTCTCTGCCTTACCTGCGTTTTGACCTTTTGCCTGTTTTTTGGACTTTGGATTCCGGGCTGCTCGTGTTGGTCTTCTCTCTGGTTTGGATCCTTGCCCACCTCCCCTTCCCCTAAGCCTTTGTACCTCTTTTTGTAATTAAAATCACTGAACTGCATCAGCTCTGCCTCAGTCATCTGCCTTTGGGTCCCATCCCTTGCGTTCCTGTTACCCTGCACTCACCAGCCGTGTCAATAAATGAAAGGTCTGTCAAAGTGACTCAAAAGAAAGGATCTTAATATTTTTATTCTTGGAGAGATCTGACTTTGCTTGTGATGTGTTTAAAAATCTTTATGATAGTAACATTTGCATGTACTGTCTATACCAGCAGCTGGCCCTGAATGAACACCTCATGTGTTGACTGATGTGAACAAGATACTGAAAGTGTTGTCTGGTCATCATGTTTCCTCTAAACCTTCCGCCTAGAAACATATGTGCTTACATGACAAGGATGCTGTTCGTGAAAAGACATAAAAATAAGTTTAATGTCTGCAAAATAAAATGTGAAACTTAATTGGCGTCCAGGCCAAAACCTTTTTATTGATCATTTACAGTAGGATTTGCGACACAATGACATTACAAAATAACTTCAACTAATGTATAAAAAGGCTGCAACAGTTTCAAGTTTATCTCTGAAGAGTTCATGTGCAAATACAGATAAACACCATTGTTAAAAAGAATAAACCAACACCAGTTTGATTGATATTCCCTTGATTGCACAATAAAAAACATGATTTCTGAACATTTAAAAACTTGCAAATGAGCTCTTCCTTCTGCTTCTTTGTACACAATTCATTCATGTTTCTCACATTGTAAGAGGTATTTTAACATACTAGAGACCAGTGCAATGGTCATTTAGATTTAATTCATTTACTTTTAATAACTTGGCACAATTTTAAACTTAGCTTCACTCAAGAGTTTTAAACATGCCAACACAAACACTAAACATTCTGTCGTGTTTGGAAACTGAAGCTGTATTTCTGCCATAAACACACAGTCACAGACATTTATTATTGTGTGCAAACAGCGGTAAATAATTTACTGTACATTTACAGCACTGTAATCTTTATATCTCAAATCTGTTTAAATTACATTAATCACTAATCAATCACCCATGAAAATGAATTACACGATATGAAAAAATAGTACCCAAACAAGGAAACGAATTAGAGTCATATGACACAAACATGAAATGCAACACATTCAACTGCAGTTTTTGTATAATAGATGGTATATTAAAACGTTTATGATCATTATTATTTACTCCCGGATATAAATATAGTCTAAAGGCTTAAAACCATTGCCCCCATCACCGACCATGAACTGTAGTGTCCCTGGACCTGGTGTGAGTTCGGCTGCGTACCTTTGACACACGTCAATCCCCATCACTCTGTCAGTCATGTCCTGTCATATCTACTGTGTAATAAAGGCATGAAATGCCCCAAAACACCTGCAAGAAAAACACTTTTTTCCTATAAGAAAAAAAAAAAGACACTAGGATGCACAAGCTTCAAGGACAGATCAGTTGTGTCGCTGGGCCGAGTGGTAAATGTCCTCCACCTTTACAGGACAAGGCTGGCATTACTCTCCACGCCCACGGGTGACTCTGCTAGTTGGCTGTGTGTTCGGTAATTTGTGCCATTGAAGACATTTGCAGCTCAGCTCTGTTGTGGGTCTTAAAAGTGTTTTCCTCATTTGCTTCATGTTTTTTTATGAGGGGGCAGTGCATTGGGCTTTCTCAGCGATCTATCTTACCACAAAACAGAACGGTCACAAGTTCGTCCCACTCGACAAGCAATATGTTGTCAATCACAATGCGCCCTTCACAGTTTTCCTTAAGAAAAGGTAATTCACTCACTCACTTTCTCCACATAAAGTTCACGTATATATCATATAAATCCCTGTGGAATGATTCCTCTCCCTGAGTCAAAAAGACCTTTCTCTGAGTCCATTGATTGTCTTGAGTTCTAGGAAACAGATTAGTCTCAGCATACACACACACACCACACGTTTTCTTGTATTTCTATTTCGGGCTAGAATATTTTGCTTCTGTAAGGTGCTGGTTATGGATTTAGAGACGTCCCTTTAACCACAGAAGACTACAGTTAACAAGTCACTTCCTCTACAGTAAATGATGGAGTCACATGTTGTGTGACAACAGTGGCAGTCCTAGTACATTTGGTACTCTGAGCAAGACTACAAGTTCACCTCACGTTGTTGGGTTAGTTTTTGATTGCTTGATTCTAAATTCATTTTATCTATAGTTTAGAATAAAGCTTTTGGCTTTTATTTTGATTAACAGTATTTCAGCATTGGATTTACCTCTAAATGAAATAGACTGTCGAGTATTTTTTTAAATTTGACTTATCTTAAAGGTTTGAAATAAAAACAATATCCCTCATTGCACAGGAAAACGGTGTGCACAACCACAGCAAGTACAGTAGCTCAGAGTAGACACTGACATTTTTTAAGGATTTCTGTGGGATGGGAGTAAATTGCACTATTCATCACGGGATCGGGACGGGACAGGAAAAAACTCAACCGGACCAGGAGACATAGGTCCATTTTTATATATAAATATGCAGTTCAAATACGAAAAAACACTTTTTATCCAGAACGGGAGTCATTCTTCCGGGATCGGGACTGGACTGGATTTTTTGTTTAACTGTCATGGGACTGGGATGGGACAGGAGTATTTTTTTTGTGGGAGTTTCACTCCTGTGTCACCTTCTAGCTTGGAGTTGAAGCAGGAAGCTGGTCTGTAAACTGTGGGGACTCCCTAAAGACTTGGTATTTCACCCGCAGGTTGTCATATTAAGTAGCCTACAATAAAACTAAGCGCAATTTATTTTCATCATCTCCCAGAGTGCAGACCAAACACACTCTACCTTCCTCACTGAACGTGCACTCAGAGCAGGAGACGTGCACTGCTACGTCCTGCAAAACTGCTTGTTTCTTACTCCGTTTGGTAGCAATGTTACTGTGTTCCCAGATCTCATCAATGAGCTTAGTGAGAATAATGTAATTATTAGTGGTGGGAATAATGGAGCTGAATTATCCCTTGAACCTAAACCAAATTCATAGATTCTGGAGAAGAAGTTGCAATTTTAACGATGTTTAACGAGGTAATTGAACGTTTTTGTGGAGAAACCATATGAGACACAAATTATTCAAAGCATAGTATTTTTTGTTTCTTCTTTACACATGTCTATAGAGGATCCTTATAAAGAAAACCTTTAGACTTAAGCTTCAGACCAAATGTTCTCATTTCCAAAAGCTAAAAGCTTCTTTTTCACAAGAATAAAAGTACAGGAGCGCACACACAGATATGGACAGAGGCTATGTGTGTTCTTTGCTGTCCTTTGGTAGAAGTCCACTCTCTCTGAGCACAGCATTGACAATCGGTGTGAGGTCGGCGCTGTAGCTCAGCAGTCGGCCGTCATAAATCAGGTCTTTTGGTGTCAGATTGGTTTGTACCGCAGCTCTGCACAGACAGAAAGCAGATATGCAACTGTTACATACAAACTGAGCTAAACACTAGCACTAAGGAGTGCTCAAAATATGATTTCTAAGGTGCCTGTCAGAGGCGACACTCAGCTGTATCAAATTCCGAACGCTTCATCTTTGGAATTAGGAACATAACTGCATGCCATAGTAATTGAATTCATCTAAAAACTGACCCAGAATCTAAAAGGGAACTGATTTAAATTGCTGAATGTTTTCATTAGGTTTCTACAAAGTGTGATCTTTAGCTTCAGCTCGCCGAATTCTAAGCTTGGTGGTAGGAGGTTTCTTACTGAAACTAATAGAAAATGAAACTGAAACCATGGTTCCCTGATAGGGAACAAGACGCTGCGTCAGCTGACGCTATGGGGAACGCCTTCAGCGTGACTGCCTCTGAATCTCTGTATCAACTTAGACCAATCTTGATTGGGTTTATTGTCAACACGTGACGCATGCCAGGGGAACTAGAAGTATAAAGGGAGCCGGCTTCACTGTTGTCGGCAGCCTTCTGATTGACTGAAGCAAGCAGCTCACAGGCATGCCGGAAGTATGGCAGCGAGACGCAGCGTCTCGTTCCCGATCAGGGAACCATCGTTAGATATGTAACCTGGTACGTTCCCTTTCAAGGGAACTTCAACGCTGCTGACGCTTGGTTTGTATCGCAGCTCTGCACAGACACAAAGCAGAGATGCAACTGTTACATACAAACTTAGCTAAACACTAGCACCAAGGAGTGCTCAAAATAAGATTTCTTCTAATAACAACCTCAATGTTCTTCTTAGAAACACAGGGGTCTCCTGGATAATTTAACGGCATGAGAGTTTTTCAGAAGTTGGTAAGGTGAAAATCTTCATGTTACAGTGCTCATCAGCCCCAGCTACTGTTTCTATGGCAATGGCGCCTGTCCGAGGCGACACTCAGAGCTGTATCAAATTCAGAACGCTTCATCTGCTATATGTAAACGCCTGCTTTTTAGATAAATTCAGATTCTGAATCCAGCAAAATTCATTGAAAACCTCGGTTAACATGTCTTTCCCTTCTTCTCCTCACTTTAATGCATGTGCAGTAAGGAAAGAGCCACACTTGCTAAAATGACTCCAGACTTGTGGGTCTGTTTGATGAACACATTTACTTTTTCAGGAGAATGCAAATTTATTTCCCTTTCAAGGGAACTTCAACGCTGAGTCAGCTGACGCTATGGGGAACGCCCTCAGCCTGACCGCCTCTGAATCTCTGTATCAACGTCAACACCTGACGCATGCCGGCGGAACCGGAAGTATAAAGGGAGCCGGCTTCACTGTTGTCATCAGTCTTCTGATCTTCAGCAAGCGCTCTGGGTCTCTGAGAAATGGCGAGTGTGAAGCGGTCTCGGCAGTGTGTGTATCCCTGCCCACGCTATTTTCCCGACGGCCTGCTTGGGAAGAGAGCATGCGCTAGCAGCCCTCAAGGGGGCTGGCTGTGTGCATTGCGAGCGATTCCCGTTTAGAAAGCTCCGCTCTCGGCTGACGAAGGCGACCTGCTCTGCTCCCCACGCAGTAAGGGACCAGCGGCTGCTGAGGCATCCCGGCGCCTACACTCCTGGGGCTCGCAGATGGACCTTGGGGACGAAGGTGAGACGGCTTCGGCTCTTTCTTTACCTTCATCTGCGGGTTCTTTCTTCCACTTTCGGGATCCGGAAGCTCGCACCGAGTCTGCGGCTTCTTCCGCCCTGGAACGGGAGCCAGCTCGCTGAGACTCTAGTTCAGAGGAACTGGATGTGCTCGGAGCGGAGGGCGGTGACATGGGTGGCTCGTCAGCCCAGTCGATGCAGTATGAGGAGCAGTATGAGGAGCTGCTAGGCTCAATATTGCCTGGCCAGCGGAAGAGCAGGACGCTCGTCGCCGGAGCAAGCTCGAAGAGCATTTCCTTGTAGCCCCACCTCCACGCCCCCATCGGGATTTATCGTTCTTTCCGGACCTTCACACTGAGGTGTCGAAGTCCTGGTGCAGGGCGTATTCCGCACGGCTTTCTGGCGCGACTGGTCGCCAGTGTGCTTCGATCAGCAGGCGTAAGGAGAATGGTTATGGTTGTATGCCAGGTATTGAGAAGACGCTGGCAGCGTATTTATCGCCGGAAGCCGTGTCCTCCCTGAAAACCCAGACGTTGCCTACGAAGCCCTGCAGTACTACCTCTGCTTTAGTAGGCAAGGCTTACATGGCAGCAGGTCGGGCCGGAGCATGTCTGCACACCATGGCGGTCTTGCAGGCATACCAGGCCGATCTGCTTGATGACCTCAACGACGGGGGGACCCTTGCATCTGAGGATGTGAAGGAGCTTCGCCGTCCATTGCCCTGCTGGTGGCAACAGAGTGCCACTTATGGCTGACTCTGTCGGGCATTAAGGATAGGGATAAGACCTTCCTTATGGATGCCCTGCTTTCACCCGTTGGTCTCTTCTGGGAAGCGGTCGGCTCGGTCGTCGAGCGCTTCAGGGAAGCGCGGCAACAGGCTGCGGCCTTTCAGCGGTTTATCCCTCGTTGTAAGAGGTCTCGGGCCAATGCAACCGCAGGGGGGCACAAGCCAGTGTCTTCTTGTGCCAGTCCCAAGTCTGGATAAATGCAGAGGGTTGTGTCAGGAAGGGCATCCGACGTAAAACACATGCGAATCATGACAATGACTTCCATACCGGACAGGTCGGGGCCCGGGTTAACAACGACCGCCACCGGTGGTGTTGACCTACAAGGTACCGGTGGAAATTGGACTACTGTTGGTCGAAGACAAAGAAGGAGAGGAGGAAGGTGTGTTCGTAGGCAGAGAGAGAAGAGGAAAGCTAAGAATGTAGGCCTGACAGTAGGGACTTTGAACGTTGGGACTATGAAAGGGAAGGCTAGAGAGTTGATTGACATGATGCAGAGAAGGAAGGTGGACATACTGTGTGTCCAGGAGACCAGGTGGAAAGGTAGCAAGGCTAGAAGCTTAGGAGCAGGGTTCAAGTTGTTCTACCATGGGTCGGATAGGAAGAGAAACGGAGTAGGAGTTATCCTGAAAGAGGAGTTTGTGAGGAATGTTCTTGAGGTGAAAAGAGTGTCAGACAGGTTGATGAGCCTGAAGCTGGAAATTGAAGGGGTGATGTTCAATGTTGTGAGTGGTTATGCCCCACAGGTAGGATGTGAGTTAGAAGAGAAGGAGAAATTCTGGAGTGAGTTAGATGAAGTGATGCAGAGCATCTCCAGAGGTGAGAGAGTGGTGATTGGTGCAGATTTCAATGGGCATGTAGGTGAAGGGAACAGAGGTGATGAGAATGTGATGGGGAGGTTTGGTCTTCAGGACAGGAACGCAGAAGGACAGATGGTGGTAGACTTTGCAAAGAGGATGGAAATGACTGTAGTGAACACTTTCTTCCAGAAGAGGCAGAAACATAGGGTGACATAAGAGCGGAGGTAGAAGCACTAAGGTGGACTACATCTTGTGTAGATGTTGTAATCTAAAAGAGACCAGTGACTGTAAAGTAGTGGTAGGGGAGACCAGCGATGTTGTACAGCTAAGAGATCGTGGCACTGAAGAAAAGACAAGAGGCAGAGCTGGAGGTGGCAGAGTGACGAGGATGGACAGGATCAGGAACGAGTACATCAGAGGGACAGCTCATGTTAGATGTTTCGGAGATAAAGCCAGAGAGGCCAGATTGAGGTGGTTTGGACATGTTCAGAGGAGAGACTCTGAATATATTGGTAGAAGGATGCTGAGGTTGGAGCTGCCAGGCAGGAGGTCTAGAGGAAGGCCAAAGAGGAGATTTATGGATGTAGTGAGAGAGGACATGAAGTTAATTGGTGTGAGTGAAGAGGATGCAGAGGACAGCGTCTCGTTCCTTATTAGGGAACCATGGTTACCTACGTAACCTGGTACGTTTTCTTGCAGCTACCTGAACTAACGACGTTGAGGAACTGTGTCACATTCTACCAATAAATAACAATGCAATCACACATAGGAATTGATTAGGAAGTGAACAACCATCAGTCTACCTTGTGTGGTACTTCCGTGCTATATTCCTGTCAACCCAGGAGCAGCCATTCTGTGACTTCAGCACGTCGTGGACGGACGTCTTGAACACAGCTCGTGGGTTGACAATGACCTTGAATTCTTTGTAATGAGTCTCTGGAATGATGGGTTCGTGGTACAGGTGAGCCAGGATGTTCACCCCGGACACATCCTTCCAGGTGGGGATCTGCGGGGACAGAGTTTTGGAAGCGGGAGGAGGCAGCGTGACGGATTTGGGGAACACCGTGTTCTCAAACATGTAACACTTGTCAGGGCCATATTTCTTTTCCAGCAGCGGCAACAGCTCCAACCAACTGGTGATGGAATGATTAAAAAAATACATTGGTAAGACTTTTTAAACACCACCTGTTTACATTCATAAGCAACATATAAGCAATTAATAAATACTTTGTTACAAACAGTAGCAAAGTATGAAGTTGAAAGCACATATGCATTATGTTTAATGTGTTGCAACTGGAAACATCTATAACTCCTCATATGAAGCATCAATAACTGCTGTTTAAAAAAATGTATAAATAATTATAAGGTAATTATGATCTCATAGATATACTGTATTTCAAATAGTAGTAAAATCTATGAACCAAATCTAATCTATAATATCTAATGTGTATAATCGAGTAATAAATACTTTGAAACACAGTATACAATTGTTTATCCTTTTATTTGTTGTTCATAAATGAACTTATTCATGTAATGTTTTTGCTTTATTAACTTGATAAGGTACTTAAGTTGATACAAGGCATCATTTCCCTGAGTTCGATTTATCAAAAGACATTTGTCTCATTTCACGAGTCTACCTGGTGACTGACTGGGGCAGTATGAGCTCGTCCACGTCCTGCAGGGCCACGTATCTGGATTGGTACATGTATCTGTAAACACAGTCATTGAGAGCAGGAATCTGGCCAAAGTAGTGGAGGTCACCTGGACCGTGTTCAGGCTTCCAGCCTCGAGATACGTTCAGAAATCTTGACATAGACCAAGGAATCACCTCTAATAAACCTGAGAAGGAGACATTGAAAGTATTAGATTATATGGAGGCCAAGGGGTTTTAGTTTAGCATTTTTCTTACAATCTGGGATCTGCTTGACTTTTGTATTATATAAATTACAATCCTTAAGATTTTCAAGAAATCAAACCTGTTGTAATGCTACTTGTGGTCAGCATTTTTTCAGCAATAGCCAATCAATGTATTTAAATTCAATAATGACCTATATAGTAGTTTGTTACATTGAGTCTGCCACACTGGGATCAAATTATCCAACTACACATGATGGATTCACACATGCAGAATTTAATCCAGTGTTACTGTTTGTAATTTAATCTCATTGATATCAGCCTAATGTGAGTGTGAATGGTTGTCTGTCTATGTGTCAGCCCTGCGACGAGTTGGCCACTGTCCAGGGTGTACCCCGCCTAAGGCCCGAACTCACTGGGATAGGCTCCAGTCACCCGCGACCCCCAACGGGAACAAGTGGTAGAAAATGACTGACTGACTGATATCAGCCTCACTGTTTACTGGTTACTCTGTATCAGAGGTGGATTAAGTTACTGCAAATGCTAACCCAACATTTAAAGAAGACGAAATCCTGCTGAAATAAATGCCGGCCTTTATTGTGAAGCGGTCACAGGTAACACAATGTAAATGTCACTGAGGTTTAGCGCTGACAGCGGTCGTTCGCCAAAAATGCAGCTACAACACAAGTCGTGGTCATTTACCGGCACATGATCTGCTGCTGCGACGACACGTCTGTCATGTCACGCTACTGTCCTGCCTTTGTCTAGTTTTTCGTCATTTATGTGTGTTATTTGTTATTAAGTTCCTCCTCTGTCAAGTGTGTGCGGTTAAATTAAGCAACGACATAATGCTGAAATTGCTGTGGATTACCCTCGCGATTTTGTGGATCATCAAGATCATGGCACTACAGTCGGATGTTACCAGAGGCGCAATACTCATCTACAGTCGGGATGAGCTTCTGCAACTCCGGTCATCTATTCTCTGCAACGAAAAACCGGCTGACATCCCTTCGGAGATGTGATTGAGGAAAAGGGGCAGCCGTGGCGGTGTCCGTGCCCGGGTAAGAAGCCGTCTTTTTAGACCGCCCTTACCCTCTGTCATATTGGCCAATGTACGTTCCCTTCGGAATTAGATGGATCAACTTCATGCCAAGTGTCAGAGGGAGAGACTTTTCAGGGATGCGTGTGTCATCGCATTAACTGAATCCTGGCTCGATGAATCCATCTCTGACTCTGAGATCAGCCTGGCCAACTTCTTGACCGTTCGGGCTGATAGGACCCGTCAGTCAGGGAAGGAGAGAGGTGGAGGACTATGTGTCCTTATAAACAAGCGCTGGTGCACTAACATAAAAATACACAGCCTCATATGCACACTGGACGTAGAGATACTAACACTATTGTTACATCCCTTCTATCTTCCAAGAGAATTCCCCACGGTGGTTTTTGGGTGTGTTTACTGTCCACCAGACCCTAACACGCGAGCAGCAGCAGAGTTAATAGCGGAGGATGTAACTCAATGCTATGTAAATATCCCCGAGCCCCGGTGTTTTATATGGGCGATTACAACAACTGCAGTCTTGACAGCGTACTGCCTTCCTGCAGGTCTTGGATTACCCCACAGATTAAACAAAAACTTGTTGAAAAGCACAAAATCTGTCAATGCAAGGATTGGCTTTCACTTAAAAAACTAGACAGACAGATAAAAAAATGACATTATTAAAGAAAAACTTAAATACAAAGACAAAATAGAACATGAGTTTTCCAGAATTAATACAAAACAAGCCTTCCAGAAAATAAAAATACTGACAGGACAAAATGTGAAAAAAGTTCTGTTCTAGATTTGATGTCACTGACTACTCAGCTATGCAATAAGCTACTTAACTCTCTCCTTTTAAATTCACCAACAACTCTTCCCTTCACAGAGGTGGATGTTCGACAGGAGCTGAGTAGGTGTAAAATTGGCAAGGCCATGGGGCCGGACGACATTCCTGCCAGGGTGCTCAGGCTTTGTGCAATGAAACTCTCGCCGGTTTTCTATTCTATAATGCATTGGTCATATAGTACAGCACGATGGCCCACCCTATGGAAGCATTCCACCATTATTCCTCTACCAAAGAAACCTCGCCCATTAGAGTTCAAACATTACAGACCTGTTGCTCTCACACCCATAGTAAGCACTATGTGTGCACCATCCTGTCAACTGTCAATCCGCAGTTGGACAAATATCAGTTTGCCTATAAAGCCAGGCGTGGGACGGAGGATGCTGTCGTATGCCTCCTTCAGTCCCTTCTTCAAGTATCCAGAAACTTAGCTGCAGTTCTTTTTGTGGACCTAAGCTCAGCTTTTAATACAATCCAACATCATCAGATGATTAAAAAACTACATCACCTCAATGTGGCACCTCAGTACATCCATCTGATTCACAGTTTTTTGAGCAACAGGCCACAGGCTGTGAAGATGGGGTCTGTCACATCGGAAACCATCATAACTAACACTGGAGCTCCTCAAGGCTGTGTCCTCTCTCCCTTTCTCTACGCACTCTATACTAATGACTGTATTGGTCCTTCACCCAGTACAACATATTATAAATATTCCGATGATATCGCAATTCTGGCTCTCCTCAGTGATCACACTACCATTGCTGATTATCATGACACAATATTAGATTTCACACACGGGTGCACAGACAATTTTCTCCATCTTAATGTTGAGAAAACAAAATAACTGGTCCCAGTCTCAGTCAGATTTCCATTCATGACAACATGATAGAACAGGTTGAGAAATTCAAATATCTTGGACTTACGTTGGACAACAAGCTCACTTTTGACAATCACATAAAAGAAATCCATAAACGCTCACAACAACGTCTGCATGTTCTACGAAAACTCAGTTCCCTTTACGTTGCCCCTCATCTTCTGTTACTACTGTACACGAGCATTATCAAGCCCATTTTGTTATATTGCTCTACTAGTTTTTACACCATGCTGTCAGCCACCAACAAAAATAAACTGAATAAAATAACACACATAGCTTAAAAAATAATACATTCCCCTACACTCAACATCTCAGAACTCAATGACAGAGCACTAGCCCGCCTTGCCCAAACCATAATAACAGACCCAGAGCACCCCCTCAACTCTCACTTCACTCTCCTGCCCTCCGGGCGCAGGTACGGGACCCTGATATGGAGAAGGGCGCGTTTCAAAAAGAGCTTTGTACCATCTGCAATTTCAATTCTTAACAGGCTAGAAAGCTGAACTTTTTTTTTTTCCCCTCTGTTGTTGTTGTTGTTGTTTGTTTGTATATATGTTTTGCCAGTCGCATGTACTGCTTGAAAGTCTGTGAAAACAAATTTCCCATCAAGGGACAATATCTATCTATCTATCTATCTATCTATCTATCTATTTTGGTTGTTTTGTGTCAGCGGATCATCTTTAGAGTCAGTAGCAGCCACAGTGAACTGTTGGAGGAAGAGCTGCAGGCAACAGGCTGCACACCTCCAACTCCTTTTACTGTGTGCTGCTGTTGTGTGGAGATCTACTTGTGCTGTGTGTGACATGATAAAATCAAATCATGATGGATACCCTTACTTCCTCCAACTCCTCCTGGGGAGCTGAAGGAAGGAAGTCAATGCCGGGAGAAAAGGGCGTTTGGCTGCTCTGCTCACACAATGATGTGGAAGGTTTGGAACATGAATGGATGGATAAAATACTCCGGTTGCAGTTGCTAGTGCTGTGAGGGGAGACCACACTATCACACACATAGAAGAAATACTCCACTATACTTCACCTTTGCTTGTGTAGTAGTCCAGTATGCGCTGTGTCTCATTGCTGCAGTTGGTCTTATATATGACAACTCTGTTCACCCCCAGTAACTGCATCATTTCCAAACTCTGGACCAGCTACAATACAACACAGGTATTTAGTTGACCCAAAATGACAGTCAAAAAGTCTTAGTTTCTCCATTATTAAAGGCAAATAGTGGTAAGAAGCATTGAGGAAATATTCTCTGGACTAACTAATGTATGATGGAAAGGTGATGGGCATGAAAAGAAGTAATTAAAGCCAATAGAAAAGGAAGAAGCAAGATGAGGACGTTGCTTTTAGTCTGTCCTATTTTGTTCTTCTGAATTTCTCATTTCTGTGTGTCTTGGTCAGGATACTTTAGGAAACTGTTCAATTTCGCTTTCAATAAAGTCAGAAAAGAAACTAACTGTAAAATCAATGTTATGTGACGTTACCTGCAGCACGTTTTTGAAATCAAACATGGTGGAGAGGCAGACAGTGAAGTTGTAAGGAAAGGAGACCTTTTCCACCTGGTTCTTCACCTCCAAAAGCTCTTCGTCAGGTTTATCAAAGTGGCCACAGAAAAGAACCACAGACACATTTTGACAATCACATTTCTTTACTGTGCTTTTAAAGTGTGGTACATTCAAATAGGAGGAAACTGAATATCTTTGGGTTTTAGACTTTAAGTTAGACTAAACAAGCAACCCCGGTGGCTCACCTGGTATAGCATGCGTCCTAAGGTTTTGTCCTTGCTGCTGGGGTTTGAATCCAACCTGTGGCCGTTTGCTGCATGTCATCTCCGCTCTCTCTCTCTCCTCTATCAAATAAAGGTAGAACATTTTATAGATCAAACCATTAATCATATTAGACGAAGACTTCTACAGCACAAAGATCCCCAAAGTCATTAAGGCACGTCGTCTGGGCATAATTTGGTGCCAATCCGTCTGGCAGATGTTGAGATAAGTGACAACTTTGACCTGGTGGCGTTACAGGAAATGTCAGAGGACCTGGACACCATGGACACAATTTCATGGGTAAAAAACCCTTCAGCACCTTTATAGTCGACTGCAGCAGCAGAGGTCACAGCGATGTGAGATGGGGTCTCACAGTCTGAGGGGATAGGACACATGATGTCTGCTGTCCCGTACGCAAAGCCAAAGTGATCAGTGTGGACGTTGCGGACGCCTTTGGTGATGAACACTTTCTTCTGACAACAGAGATAGCAGCGATAGTCTACCTCCTCGCTCCTCAGCACCACTGCAATAACACGAACCTGCATCAGAAGGCAGGAATAAGGATGTTATTACAACATTATGGGGAGCATGTAAACTTATCACTTCCCTTTTTATCCTGGCATTTTTAATTGTGGATACTGAACCCACTTGTATTATTGCCATGTTGCATCCACTGAGAACCACAGGAAGAAAAACTGGGCAGATGTGGTGCCCTGCCATCTTCACTGACCTTAGTTTTGTTTTCTGTGCGGTGCTCCCGATAAGCTGCTATCAGTTGCGTCTTCGTCCTGGTGACTGCCACGAAGGGAACGTTTTGTTCCTGAGGAACTGCATGAGTGATAAATGGTAAACCGAGTTGTTGCCTAAGTGCTTGACATTGTCAACAGTTGTCTTTGCACAAAAGCTACTAAGCTGCACATTTCTCTGCACTCGCACCACAGCAGCAGTAAATAGAAAGCCAAAGAAATGTTTGGGTCGGAGTGATCACACAATTAAAGGACAATTGTTATCACAACCTGTAGCAGTTTATGCAGCACTTTAATGCTTCAGATGTATATTTATGTTCTCTGGCGTCACAAAGCTCTCAGGAAGAAATAACAGATTCTCAGCATTATTACTATTTATGATGGCCACACCTGCAGCCACAATGCTGATTTAAATTTCTAACCGTACATCCCTCACACACACCTTAAGTTCTCTTTCTCCTCTTTGCTGACCTTTTGACTTTATCGACATTACATTTGTTGAAACTCAACAGATGAGTTCATTCATGTGGGTGATTTTAACTGAACTTTGTAGGAGACTGCTTTCTGTTTTGCCCCACAGCCTTGAAAGACATTGAAAGTAACAGTTTGACGTGTGACCCGGAAGTCACTAGTTCAACAGGGATCTTTGCTCTACCCTGCCCACCTTACTGTTGTGATATGTTAGGTTAATCTGGTAGCCTAAATTCATGTTAGCTTATGTTACGCTCCCCACAGAGTCTTTGCATGCTAACTAGCTCCTTTTAACCTGGCTAATTTGGCCCTTGTCAGATCCCGGTAAACCCCCGAAGGGGAGGTACTGGACCAGCTCGCCGTTTCTAGGTGCCGATCCTTAGACTCTCAGAGTATTACCCTAAAGTATTGAATAAGGACTGTTTAAGCTGGTGGCAAGGAGACGCGCCTAGCTTCTAACTGCCTACGTCCGAGCGTCTACCCTGCTTCCTCTGATATGGCAACTGACCGAATAGCCCCTGAGCGTCAGCTACCGCTATCAGTCGCGCTCGTTAACGGCAGCTCTCCTCTAAATAATCTGGGCTCTTGTTCTGGTGTTAGGATGGGTTGTAGTGGTTCGGGCGAACCCCAAGGGACTGCTAATTTGATTGGCTAGAGTAGGCTGTAAGAACCTGTAAGATGTTACGCACACAACAACCTAACTTTTTACTACGATCGAACTCATAATCAATGTCACGCAAATACTTTAACTATAATTTGGTTATTTATTGCAATATGCTTTAGCAAGGGCAGTGGTAAACAACTCAATTCACATTTCAGACTTCAAATAAAACATTTCGAATGAATCATCAAATAAATCATAAAAACAATAAATCAGCCGAGTTTAATTTCAATAGTTATCTGCGTCTGGGTGAGGGAGCGAGTAGAGTCTCTGGCCTGAGCGATCCCACTCTTCCTGCAGAGGACCAAGTCTCTGATGAACAGTTCACAGCTCCGTCCAAAGCTCACAAAACTGTCCTCAGTATCTCACGTCCACGTCCACAGAGTGAGCAAAAAAGGAATTTTAGTCCAAATATTTGATTCTCTGTCACCGGGTAATGGTTAATCCTCTTTGTGCTCAAATCCTCTATTGGTGACAAAGTCCTCAAAGTTATTTTTCGTAGATGCAAAAGCTCACGTTTCTCCCTCATTCGATGTATTCCGAGGATGAGGCACCAGGATGTAACCTCGAATTTCTCTCTGTCTCCATCTTTTATGCCACTTGGTGCATGACACAGTCAAAAACTCTCTTTTTCCTCTCACCCCTCTTACACAATAACGTCTAACACATCCCCTGCCATGTCGCCATCCCTTCCGTTCTCGTGACTTCACAGACAACTGTCTAGACACACACATAATAACTCATAATAACTTCATTACTTTTGTTATCAAAACATTCTCACCTACATTTCCTTATGATTTATATTGGTCATACAATTCAAGTTAGTTATATTCACTTTAATATGTAATATGCAAAGCTGGGGTAGAATGCTATTCAATTCATTTAAACAGTTGTCTCATTCAACTTCTCCTACAGAGCAGGGCTAGAACACGCTCTTAATATTATTAATTTGATCATAACTCATGATTTCAACTCTCTTTTTACTATTTTGCCTCACCTAACTTGAACTGCCTCTTCCCCATATTGCAAAGGATATTTCGACATCACTTACATCCTATGGAGAGACTCACTTGCACACACTGCTTCGCTTGTTACCTTATTTGGCGATACGGAGAAACTATCAAACTGCCCAACATTCACCTCTGACCCACTTCTCCCACCTAGGCTCTCAGTGCTTCAATCTTTACGCATTTAATAATCTCCGTTCTGGTAAATACATACATTTTGTTACCAAAATATTCTTACCAACCTTTCTTCATGAGTAATGTTGGTTATATTCACTGCTAGTAATAGTGTAGCCCACAATTTTAACACCATTTCTTGTGATGTATAATTCACGTCAGGATTTTATATGTAATTTACTCTTGATTTTTCCTAGTTTAAGCAAAGCGGGGGAAAAATGATCTCAGCACATTTGACACCCTTTATCCGAACCACACGCTGTGACCTACATGGCCATTTCTGCATTTCCCTTTGTCTAGCCATGCAGCTACTGGGTAGACGTTCTTTGCCTGACCACTACTGTGTTGATGCTCTCGCCCACAGAAACACAAACAACCTCTTCTATGGTGACTTCCATATCCTTCACCTACTAGCTATTAATGGTAATTTTGGTTATAGTTAATAATGTTATTATTAATCTGAGTTCCAAATTGATAGTTTAGTGTATTTTATGAGAATCAATCAATTGGCTATCATTTCCCTTCATTATAAAGGGTGGTGCCCCAAGGACTTTATTAATTAAAGTTATTATTTTTGATTATCACCAACAGTTTGGCGCCTCTTTTAAACCCCAACGCATTTGCATTCCACATATATCATCAAACTGATAAATGGTGACACATAGCCTTTGTTTCATACACCACACTCATAGTTTACTTAGTGTTTTTGGCAGCATATTAGTTGTATTTGTAGTGTGCACATTTAGTTCACTTCAGTACCTTCAACACTTTGTTAAGTGTAGAGGTGAAAATGCAGATAGCAACGATTTGAAAACCGCTCGCCTCACCCTCCCCTTCCAAGCGCGTAGGAGAAACTATGGTGGCAAACTACGTAAAAAACGCACCAGCCCCCCTATGTAGATAAACACGGCTCATTCTAAGGAGATGAAAACACAACAATTCTTATTGTCAGGTGATTATACACTAATGAAAACATACTTGTAAATATTATATTCCACTTCTCCCAAAGGCTCCTTCTAAATGTTACACACTGGACCTTTAAGTTTATCTAAAGTTGTTCTTCTGTTAGCTTTGAGTTGCCAGTGCTGAGGGTGCTGCTGCTGGAGGGACATCTTGTCACACCTGAGCAGAAGATGTTCCCCCTAAAGCAGAGCAGTTAAATACAGGAAGTGGCCAATCAGATGCTACATCATGGAGGGGTCTGGGATTTCTAGTTTCCACTATATTAGTTTTTTTCTGGTGAAATTGTTAAAATATTTAAACTGATACAATAAGTTTCATGTTTTCTTTTATTTGTAGTTTAGTTTTACCTTTGTGTTCAGTTTAGACTTTTCAGTTTATGTTAACGTATCATAGCCTGACCTTGGTTGACCTCTTTTAAGGGCCCAGAACTTTTGTTGCATTTTTTGTAAATTGTGTGTTCTTTTACTGAGACCCTCCTTTTCAGGTGGTATCGGTCTGGTTGTTTGGTCCCCACCAGAGTGGGTTATGTTTAGTGGAAGGGTTTTTGCGGATGAGTTCTGCAGGTGGTTAGGTTTTGGCACCAAAAGCACTTTGGTTAAGGTCAGGAAAAGAACGAGGTTCAAGTTATTTTGATAAAACATATACATCCTGCATTCAGATGCACCTTGGAATAGACTGTATAACACCCATGAATTTCACACCATTTTGAATCACCAAATGTGAAAAAAATGTTATTTCCCACATAAAAAAATAATCAGTGAAAACTGATCATTACAGTGAAAGGACAGTGATCATGAGAGAGAAGTTCAGAAAAAGGAAATAGTTAGATAATAAACAGCAGCTGAGGAGAACAGGAAGAATAAAGTTTTCTTTAGGAAATATGTCAGACATAGACATTTTACATTTTCTAAAAACTTCACCAGAAAGCACCATTCAGTAACGGTTAGTTTACCTATTTTACCTGGACCACGTTGTGGAGGCTTCTTTGTTTGCACTGGGATCTGAGTCCTATTGGCTGCTCGGAAGTGCGGGGCCGAGTACTGGTGGCTCTTGTCAAACCTTTGGATCCATAGAAAATTATTTTGGTGAGGTCATAAAAATAATCACATTTTTCTCGACTGTTTAAGAGGTAAGAGAGAAGGAGCCCGATTATGAAGCCCATTGTTCTGCTACTGTAGTGTTTGTCCACTGTTTGGGTGCATTTTCAGAAACAAAAGAGACTGTCCTCCCAAGAACAATGACAGAATCCGCCGCTTCAGCAAATTCCTAAAAAACCACATATGAATTATGACTCTTGATGCAGCGTAA
>CM022478.1:3068822-3079020 GCA_011952105.1 Coreoperca whiteheadi | reverse complement strand
CCCCTGAAAGGGAACAGCCGAAAGGAAAAGAAGAAGTCCGCTGAGGGCAAAGGTAGTTTGAGATTTAATTGGTTGCCATCCAAATGTAGCTCAAAATTTAACCACATTTCCAGTAAAATCTGTAAAAGAAAATGCAAATGAATGTGTGTTTCTATCCACTATCTTGATGAGGGAGTTGGGTGTATCTAGATGAACTGGTGGAGCTAATTCTCCAGCAGGTGCCAGTAAACCATGTTACGTGTTGACGAGGTAAGGAGGACCCAGATAGAGACAGTACTTGAGGACTGGAGTCTTTATTGTTGCTTACCAACAGGTAACAGGTCTACCAACAGGTAGACAGGCAAACTCGGAAAACCAGGAGCATGACAAAATCCCACACAGAAGGGACTAAAACGCAGGGAAGACACGACAGGAAGGTACAAACAATGATCCAGCAACAGGACAGGGAATCATATGAATTAGATACACTCAGGGGAGGTGAAGACAACGAGGCACAGGTGCAGGACCAACACAGGTGAACACAATCAGGGAATCAGGGACAGGAAGTAACCTCAGACAGAGACAGAGGGGAACAGACACATACCAAAATAAAACAGGAAGTACTAAATGAAAACCCCAAAATACAACTGAACTGATGATTTCGTCTGGTGCTATTTTAAAAATGAGTCACATGCTTGATGTACACCATTATTTATGAGTCTAAGTCTGTTTCCATTGTCAAATTTTGCTTTTATGAATATATCCAATTTTCCAACTCAGTGTTTAAACGTTTTTGCAATACTTGGACTTTTAAAAAGATTTCAAGTGTTTCCACTGTGGCTTTTAATGCGCAAATGGAAAATGCATTTAAAAATAGGTGGATGGAGACACATTGATTGTTATAGAGCCACAAAGTCCACAGAGGGAGGAGTCGGGGTGAAGGGATGGGTCAGCAAAATGTCAGACTGTGACACAGGAGGCCGCTGTTAGCATCCCATTTCCTACTAACAATCCATGTTGGGTTATCTTAACCAGGACCATGAACCAGAACTGTGTTCCAGCTGGTGTTCTCAAAACTTTTAATAAAATCAACAAAATCACACACTGGTGTCTGAAGACAAAATACTGTAGCAAACGCCTTCCGAGCCAAGACAGTAAAAAGACAAATAACCTTTTTAATACATAACATTCTCCCTCGTCAGACAAGAAAATAGTTTGTGTGGGTAGGTCTTCCCACCTTACACTCAATTGTTTTAGCTATGGTAACCAAACAGAAACCATTTATGCCTAACTATTAGAAACTACCTAGATCAGGATGAACTCACTGAGGCACCTGTTTCCTTTACACAAATCTTCCATTAGCAATCAGTCTGCAGGCCTTATAAAAAAAAAGGTGCCCCGTCTGTTGTTGTTGTTTGCCAGCATGGATGGAGGAGGTCTAAGGCAGATGAGAATGATGAGAATCAATAGTGGCTATGTGTCTTATACTCCAATAGATTTGACTGTATCTTGGTTTACATGTATTCTCTGTAATATTTACAGAATTCCAGTTTTCAGACACGGTTTTAAAAAAATGAATGTCGTGGAATCAATAAAAAAGGCATTGAAGCATTTCTTATTCTGAATTAAATTGTTTGCAAAAAGGAAAATCTGACACAGGTCTATACAGAAAGACAACAAATGGCACTGGCAACAGGCTACAATGACAAGCAATGGTGCACTGATGTCTGTATTTTGTATTTTCTTGTCCATTGTGTAATGACTGACAGAGCTCATATACTTGTTTGCAAGTTGTGTTGTTTAAAGGCAAAATGTGCTTTTGTTGCATATTTTAAATGTTTCGACACGGTTAGAGCCTTTTGCAAACAAAGTGTGTATGTAGAATGGGTCCCAGGGCACAGGCCCAGGGGCCCGATGGGGGTCAGGTGGCCCCTAGGCCATAGCCTTTTTGAAGTGACCGTTACCATTTCTTGTTGGAAATCATACCAAAATGGATTTCCAGTATTTACCAGGAAATCTTGCCAAAATCTAGTCCCTTTCCCAGGAAAAATCCCAGTGGTTAAACAAATACCAGGATGTAGTGATGTGCCTGAACAACCTTTGAGCTGCTCAGATTTCTTTCATTTACTTATAGTGATACAGTTGGACACTTTGTCAGCGTAAGTGAGAATGAAAAAGAGTGTAAAATCTGAACATAAAATTCATAAAGGTGGTTCAACAAGTGACTTAACAAGACATGCAGGTCTCCATCCCTGAATTAGAGCGCAGAGCAGCACTCAACAGCATCGAAAGAAGAAGATCCCGCTAACATTGCAACTAAAGGTTCAACAACAATGCTTCTGTGGTTTAAACCACCAGAACAACACACTGAAATGGGTGCATATGGCAGATTGTCCCCTCCTGCCACTGCATCAGTAATAACTTCAGGTCAGCACTGTAAAAGTGGACATATGTTCCCATATAATTATTCAAATGTGTCAAAACTGGTCTAAAGATATTCTGAAAATCTAGAATTACCGCCCCGCAGTTGTATGCTTCCGCCAACCAGTGAAGTTGCAGTTTCCAACCATGTCTGTCAATACTTGGAAGGAATTGAATAAAAGATATGAAGTGTATTTTTTGGCTAAATGGAAGTTATCACTATATTGATGATACATATGTATGATTCCAGTGAATTTACATTGTTGAACCGATTAATGAAGGATTATCATAGATGTATGGGCTAAACAGGTACACATGTACTGATTACTATGTAAAAATGGATTGTTGGAGTATAGGTACACAATATGTGGTGCGGTAGTGTGATACACCCTTATGTGATGACACAATTTAGTGCTTATATGATATGCGTTTATGTGATAACATGCAGTGGTTATTGGAATTGCAACTTTCATTGTGTAGAACCAAAGAAAGCGGAACCAAAGAGCGGGTATCGTTGCACTGGGGTGCCTAGGTGACGGGGCGCCTTCCTCTCCTCTCATACAGAGATTTGGAGATGAAGATGGCTGGTCGCTCTTTCACTCTCTGACTCTATGATTGTGTTTTCCAGGGCTGACATCTAGGAGAGCTGAGAGTAGTGAACCCCAGTCAAACTCATTAGTTACTACAGTTACACTATTTGAAACTCGTAACAGTAGTTTTCTCCTGGACTTTTTAGATGCGAAGCCTCTATATGAGCTGTAGGTGAAACTCACTCGCTCACTCACAGGATCCCGATTAGCAAGGCGCACTCCAATACGTTGCTTGCAGTCACATGATTCCGATGATGCTCAAAAGTCAGAATGTCGCAGGAAGTGAGAGGCAGAACTGACGAGATGAAGGAAAGCCTATACTGTGCTAGTTATTGTTTACTCATTGTGTCGTCTCAGGGACAAAAAGTAGTTCCAAGATGGACTCCACCTTCCATATCTGAGCCACATGTGATGCCACAGTTGGAGTTGGTTGAATGAATTATTGTCATATTGAAGCAGATCAGACTAGTACTTTCACCCACCTGTTGGTCCAGATCAGCATGATGAGATAGAGGATGACGACGACTACAGAGATGTACAAAAACAGTCTAAACTCCTTTGGAGAGGGCAGCTGCTTGCTGTCGAAAGACATGGTGCCTCAGTTCTGCTGCTTTTGGCTCTGATTCGTCAACCTAAGAGAAACCTGGACAAGCAGAAGTGAGTGAGTGATTCTTATCTTTTCCCTCAGATGCATCAGCTCCAGCTGCTCAGACACCCTCAGTGGAGAAACGGTTACAGGAAGCCGAAGACTGAATAGAGAAAGAATAAGGCACTAAGAGCATGCATCCTCTCCAAAAGCATGTTGAAAGAACCAGACTAGATGGCCTGCTGATGGCCTGCAGGGACTACTTTGCTCATTTCGTCACCCAATAGGAGAGCGATGGACAGAACAAACCAACAACCCCTTATAGCAAAAGGACAAAATGGTTTGTCTGTGCCGACCAACTGAAACCATGTGACTGTTCCAAAAATGGATGCATTCTGACCTGCCGCCTCTATAGAGTTGGGGCCGGCCTCTGCTTCTTGAAGTATGTTTTCCCCACCCTGAACTGAAACTTCAGTACGTACATCAGTTAAGTGAATGCATCCGTCCAGTTCTGAATTCGGTTCAGTAGTACATTCAGTCTGTTTCTAGTCTAAGCTGCCATGTTCAGGCCTATAAACTAGCCTATATAAGCACATAAGGTTAATATCTCAGAAGCCTGTTATTTATGACAGTTATCAGATTATGACTATTTTTGTGACCTTAGCTGTACTTTACCAAAGAAGTAACATACTCTTAATGACAACGGAGCTGACAAAGGCACTCTGTCCCTAGTAAGTGGAGCTCAATCCAGTATAGTCAGTTCAGTTTAAAGATTTAGTTTTCAGAGATGCACTCGTACATTCACTGCACACCTCATTCAAAGTGCATTGTATGGTGCCATTCAGCGTTGTGCTAGTTACTAAGAAATAGTAACTAGTTACAGTTACTAGTTACTTCATTCAAAAAGTAATTAAATTACTTTGCTGATTACTTACTTTTTAGTTACTTTTTTAAAGAACGTTCTTTGATGTTCCCATTAATGCCCTTTTATGCGTTATGCATTATGCCAGTGCAGCTTTCTGGCGTTAAGGAGTAGCGGTGTTTATCCAGTGTGCTGTCATACCTAGGAAGCTTTTGTTGTGGACAGACCAAATGTCTGCAGTAGTCGCGATGTAGTCTAGCCCCTCAAATGATATCTTCAGCTCACTTTCCATTTTTGAATATTCTTCATCCAAGTAGTTGGGAAAAGTTTTTCGGCCCATTTGCTGTGTGCCGCCTGAACATGATATCATGCTAACGAGCTGCCTGAAAGCCGGCGACTCCACAGTGGAGACAGGCTGCATGTTTTCAACAACATACCGTGCAATAGCTTTGTTGATCTGTCCCTGGCTAACAGAGTGGTTAAAATCTAGTCGCTGTTGTTTGGCTGGAGGGGCTTGACTCACTTCGAGTGTGTCCACCGACACCGGGTTAGCTTCTAGCTTCGTCGAGGCAGGTCATTTCTGGAGGTGCTATTTATCGCAGTAGATAGGACCTTCGAACCAAAAAATTAGCATATTTCCACTTTGAGAAACTTGTCTTGCTCTCGCCTTGACTTGCCATGACTGCCGCTCATACTTGAATAAACGGAAACACCCCCACAGTGCGTCTTCATATTTACAGTGGTTGGCATCCACCAATCCTAAAATGCATTGCTGCTGTAAACAGGTTGGCTACACTTCAGCCAAAATTAATTAATTTAAAAAAGTAACGGACAACGCACCATATGGTAACGGTAACGGAGTTAATTTATTTAAAAAGTAATGCGTTACAGTATTAGTTACTGTCAAAAGTAACTGCGTCACTGTAACGCGTTACTGCCCAACACCGGTGCCATTATTGTAGCAGAACTCAAACATTTGTGAGTGGAGAGTTGTGTAACTGTATCTCAATCCGTGTGTGCGTTATCATAATTTGTAAATGTGTTTAAAAATGTCCTAATCTGTATTCAGATTTGTAAATGTATTGACAAATCTGTAAATGCGTGCATAGATATTGATGGCTGAAATGCTCCAAGAGCTGGAAATTCGGACAAGTCATCAGTTAGAACCCGCGGGCCTCTCAATTGGCTGTCTTTTTACACGCGACTTTTGCTAAACTTCATCTGCAAATGTGTGTGGCGATTTCTCCGTTTGCCTCAGTAGCTATGCAGCGGACATACCACCAGTCAGCGGCAGCACCCACGTTGCTGGGCTGGGTAGTGGTTGTGAAAATGCAATCTGCATGGATGTATAATAAGAACTAGCTGTCATATGTCATCCTTGGGGGAATAAAAGTAGAAGAATGTAAAATAACTCAGCTTACCATTTTCAAAGAGAAAATGGTAAGCGCCCTCAAATGAGGATTTTCTAAAGAAATTGTAAATGTGCACTCTTTTCAGTGCAAATTAATGATTTGACACACACTCCATTTAAGTTATTTTACATTTTTCTACTTTTATTTCTCCAAGGATGACATATGACAGCTGGCTTGGAAAATTGCGATATGGAGCAAGGAATTTGATGAATTTACTGTTTATCAGACCACAGCAGGTTGGAAAAACGATAAACTCCGCTGAAACGGGGGTGTTTCTTGGGGCCTTGGAGTTTGGAGGACTGGGGGAGTGTTGGTGTTGTTCACACAGCTTGCACAGGAGCTTTGGATTGGAGAGTCGTCAAACTGGCCTCACAAAGATAACCAAGAACAACAAAAAGACATAACTATGAAGATAACTGACGAGAAATGCAAATGTAATTTCCTGCCACAGCAGAAGTGTAGCCAAAGTCACGTGTAAAGAAATTGAGAACCCCGAGTGAGTTGTATCTGATGAATTGTCTGTATTTCCAGCTTACTGTAATATCTCTGTACATATTTACAGATTTGTCATTGACGGTACACATTTAAAGATTTTTTTTTTTTTGCTTACAAATCTGTTTACGCACACACGGATTGAGATACAGTTACACAATTTTCCACTCACATTTGTAGATTGTTCTGCTACTGTATCGGCTCCATAGCTTTGTTATTGTAGTTGGTAACAAAACAGAGCATCATAGTTACAGAGGTCCTAAACAATTTGCCAGAATCTGAAAGTATTTATTTTGGCAAGAGGGTTAAAGGTGTTTACTTACGGGAAGAAGATGACATCAATCATTTCTTCCAGTAAATAAACACCTTTATGCTGTGTGAAAGGATGATTTCACAATATACAATGAACACAGCGAAGTAATAACATCCTCTGCTAAGCCATCTAACTGTTTTGGAGCATATTGTTCTCTCCCTCCTCCAAACAGGTGAGTAGCAGGACGGCAGAACATAATTATCTTCAGCCTCTTCCTCCGCCTAACTCTGGCTGCACTCTGACCGACAGCGCTGTGTTGCCTGTTAACTATTTTCTATGAGACTACTGCTTTGGCACAGCCCAAGGAAAAGGGCGCTGCCAAAAAAAGCAAGAACTTTGCCACAATGCAATGCAACGCTGTCCAGAAGTTTTTATTTTTAGCCATCATTTTATCTTCATGGCCACTATCAAAAGCAATTCTCTGGCAACATTCTCTAGATGGGGTTTGAAGATTAGCATGAGGTAAAAACTCGTTGGACCTGCTTTTGCATCACACCCGAGTGTTGAGTGTGCTCCTCTGCCAACAAGATGGTGTGAGCAGAAAAGAAACACAAGTGACCACAAACCATGGAAAACATCACAATCTTCACATCTCCACCCGCTTAGAATGTTATCAGCACATTCCACATCTGTTAATATTTGTCATAATCGCTAAGGGCCAAACTGCATACTACCAGTTATACAAGCAGTTATTATTCACAGTCATTGCTAGTCAGTTACTATATATGTTAGAGCTTTATGGGATGGCAGAACAGAACTTCCTGGTTCATACTTCATCTTTGCTCAGTTTTTCAATTCTGGAGGTAGAAACGAAAGAAATATAATACAAAATGTAATAATAATCTAAAATCTGACGGAATTGAATGAAGTTGCAGAGGTGAGGAGACCAAAAAATGAACTAAAACGTCTAAAGACTCAAGTGTGAACACTGTTTCTAAAGTCCTAGCAAGGCATATATCCTAGCTGCTTTCACAAACAAAAATGTTTGGAAACCTAAAATTCCTTTTTAATTCTGGGCTTTTTTAAATATTACCCTATATGTCATGCAGGTGTTAAGTCTATCTTAATATGGAACTGACTTTTTCTGTGCCTTTATGTCAGCGTGCACTAATGCTGAACTGGTCACACCCAAACATAATAATAAATAATATAGTAAATTCCTGTTTTTCTAAATCACGTAGGCCTATTTGAAATGTTTACAGCACGCACACACCGCAAAACTACACAGTAATACTCCGTTAACAAACTGTAAAGTCCTTTTTTTTTACATTATCTCCACAGAAACATGATGCAGTACTTCCAAACATGAGTGAAAGGGTTAATGCACTTACCTTTCTCACACTAGTGTAGGACTAAAGGATTAATTATTTAATCAAACGGTCAGGACGACCGGCATCCGGAGCGCTCTTCGGCTGCCGAGCAGTCTCTCTCAGCAGCCTGCTTATAATTAACGGCTTATAATTAATGACTTTTATTCATTAAAGTACAAGAAAACGTGTTTCTCTACCTGCACTGTGTTCGGAAAACGAGAAACACTGAAGGCTCAAACAGGTTACAGGTGGCAGAAGGAGTCCCTCCCCGCCCCCCGAGGAGGATGTCCGTTGTGAAAGTGAAAGTTGGAAAATGAAATGGAATTGAAATCTAAATCTAAATCTTTAAATGTCAGTTCCAAGTGTATGCGACGTGGGTTTGTGTAAAAAGGAATAATTCAGTCCGACATGTATTACACAAGGTAGATCCAGAATTTAAATGAACAGATATGAAGCCAATAAGCGTGCAAACCTAATCAAATTATTAATGGCGAACTTGTTACTGCTGGCCATGAAACAGGACGAATAAGGGTAGCGCATGGTCAGTTGTAACTTTTTTACATTTTTCCAAAATTATAGAAACAAAAAATAGCCACATATGCAATATAGAATAGGCTATAAGTGTTATGTTTAGCGAGGTTTGGGACCCAAAAGTGAGGCTCAGGCTCGGAGGTGGAGAAGTTTGAAAAATAGGTTTATTTCAGGACGGGTCTTTGCGCAGAGGGTATCGGACGAGGGTGCAGAGCAACGCTGGAGGACAGACTGGAGGTGTGCAGGTCGGCGGGCGGACAGGTTCGATGCAGCGGGAGCGAGGCGGGCAGATGAGTAGGAAAGGATTCCACTGGGCGGGGTAGGCTGGCTGACGGGAGAGATGACAGGCGAGGGTGATCCTGAAGCACACACAAAATCGGCTGATGTGGCACTTGGCAAAACCTCCAAGGAAGTCTTGATGTTGATGTTGGTACTCTCTTACAATAGAGTGACAACAGATATGTACTGACATGATTCTTTTGACTTCCATCATGGTTGCACACAAATTATTTTATGATCATACATTGTACAGTACATTGGTATTGGCTTAGGTAATGTCAAATTGAAATTGAAAGCTGGGAGAATATCTGAGTCCTATGAGTAAATATTTGCGCTTCGTGTAAAGACAAAATTATAAGTGAGACCACTAACTTATGACAATTTCCAATTTATCATGTTGCTGCAGTAGCCTACTGACTGCAGTTGAAATGCCTGTGAAAAGCCAGTGTGGGAAAGACCCCAAGATTTTTTTAGGTTCATCTATGGGTGTTATATACCAAACGTGGTGCAGAAAAAGTGCAAATAAGGCTGCAAGGGAAATAAAAAAACTAAAGAAATTAAGAGGAAATTATATTCCCAAATGATGCCAAAATGATGTTCATATAGTCTTCTAAGCAGATCATTTTTAAAATCATTTTGTGATCAAAATAAAATCTCTGCCTGGATTATGTTCACAATGTTTATTTGAGTAAAGTAGCTGCTACATTTTTGTACTGCTCAGAACTGGAAAGGAGGTGGTAGAATTACGAATTAATGATATTTCCTCATTGCTGTGATAAAAAATTTAATTGAGGATTCCGTATATTTTCTCCAAAACATACTGTATTTGCTTTTACAAATCAGTCAGTCATTTTATACCGCTTGTTCCCGTTGGGGGTTGCGGGTGAGTGGAGCCTATCCCAGTGGCTTTGGGCCTTGGGCAGGATACACCCTGGATGGTGGCCAACTCGTCGCAGGCCTGACACAGACAGACAACCATCCACACTCACATTCATACACTAGGGACAATTTGGTGTCATCAATTAACCTAAACATGCATGTCTTTGGACGGTGGGAGGAAGCCAGAGAACCCGGAGAAAAACCCACGGTAACACGGGGAGGACATGCAGACTCCACCCAGAGAGATCGTGGTCTGGTCCAGGATTCGAGCCCACGATCTCCTTGTTGGGAGGCAGGGGCGCTGACCGCTCTGCCACCGTGCACCCCTTTTACAAATCAGTTGTATATAAAATACATTTCTAGGGAAACTGGGAGACCATGTTTTAGATGCACTGGAGTGCCAAAACAGCATCCCTTTTGAGACTTCATTGCACCCTTCCTGTCGTAATAGTTAATTTTCTTTATATAGCCCAATATCACAAACTCCACCTGAAAAAAAATATTTTAACGAGGAAACAAATGGGAAGGAGCCTGAGCTAGTGCA
>CM022478.1:2945874-3068136 GCA_011952105.1 Coreoperca whiteheadi | reverse complement strand
TTGGCTCGGGGAACTCGGAGGCAGCTGATGGGTACCGGAGGGCCAAGCGAGCTTCAGCCCGGGTGGTTGCAGAGGCAAAAACCTGGGTCTGGGAGGAGTTCGGTGAGGCCATGGAGAAGGACTATCGGTCGGCCTCAAAGAAATTCTGGCAAACCGTCCGGCGCCTCAGGAGGGTGAAGCAGTGCCCTGCGCACACTGTTTACAGTGGGGGTGGGAATCTGCTGACTTCGACTGGGGACATCCTCGGACGGTGGAAGGAGTACTTTGAGGATCTCCTCAACCCCACCAGCATGTCTTCCATTGCGGAAGGCTGAGGGCTCGGTTGCGGACTCGTCGATCTCCCGGGTTGAGGTCACTGAGGAAGTTGAGAAGCTCCTCGGTGGCAAGGCACCGGGGGTGGATGAGATCCACCCTGAGTACCTCAAGTCTCTGGATGTTGTGGGGCTGTCTTGGTTGACATGCCTCTGCAGCGTTGCATGGCGGCTGGGGACAGTGCCTCTGGACTGGCAGACCGAGGTGGTGGTCCCTCTGTTTAAAAAGGGGGACTGGAGGGTGTGTTACAACTACAGGGGTATCACACTCCTCAGCCTCCCCGGAAAAGTCTATGCCAGGGTACTAGAGAGGAGAATTCGGCCGATAGTCAAACCTCGGATTCAGGAGGAACAATGCGGTTTTCGTCCCGGTCGTGGAACACTGGACCATCTCTATACCCTGGCTAGGTTGCTGGAGGGTTCATGGGAATTTGCCCAACCAGTCTACATGTGCTTTGTGGATCTGGAGAAGGCATTCAAATGTGTGCCTCGCGGTGACCTGTGGGGGGTGCTCTGGGAGTATGGGGTCCGGGGCCCTCTGCTAAGGGCTGTCCGGTCCCTATATGACTGGAGCAGGAGTTTGGTTCGCATTGCCGGCAGTAAGTCAGATCTGTTCCAGGTGCATGTTGGACTCCGGCAGGGCTGCTCTTTGTCACCGGTCCTGTTCATTGTTTATTTGGACAGGATTTCTAGGCGCAGTTGGGGACCTGAGGGAGTCCGGTTTGGGGACCACAGGATTTCGTCTCTGCTTTTTGCAGATGATGTTGTCCTGTTGGCTTCATCGAATCAGGACCTTCAGCATGCACTGGGACAGTTTGCAGCCGAGTGTGAAGCGGCGGGGATGAGAATCAGCACCTCCAAGTCCGAGGCCATGGTTCTCAGCCGGAAAAGGGTTGCTTGTCCCCTTCAGGTTGGTGGAGAGCTCCTGCCTCAAGTGGAGGAGTTTAAGTATCTTGGGGTCTTGTTCACGAGTGAGGGAAGGATGGAACGGGAGATCGACAGGCGGATCGGTGCATCCTCTGCAGTAATGCGGTCGATGTACCGGTCTGTCGTGGTGAAGAAGGAGCTGAGCTGCAAGGCAAAGCTCTCTATTTACCAGTCGATCTATGTTCCTACTCTTTGGGTCATGACCAAAAGGACAAGATCCCGGATACAGGCGGCCAAAATGAGTTTCCTCCGCAGGGTGGCTGGGCACTCCCTTAGAGATAGGGTGAGGAGCTCGGTCACTCGGGAGGAGCTCAGAGTAGAGCTGCTGCTCCTCCACATCGAGAGGAGTCAGCTGAGGTGGCTTGGGCATCTGTCCCGAACGCCTCCCTGGGGAGGTGTTCCGGGCAAGTCCAACCGGGAGGGGGCCCCGGGGAAGACCTAGGACACGCTGGAGGGACTATGTCTCTTGGCTGGCCTGGGAACGCCTCGGTATTCCCCCGGAAGAGCTGGAGGAAGTGTCTGGGGAGAGGGAAGTCTGGGTGTCTCTGCTTAGACTGCTGCACCCGCGACCCGGCCCCAGGGAGGCGGTAGAAAATGGATGGATGGATGGAGGAAACAAATGGAAGAAACGTCAGGAAGAGCAACAGAGGGGGGATCCCTCTCCCAGGACGGACAGACATGCATTTTACATTTACATTTTAGTCATTTAGCAGACGCTTTTATCCAAAGCGACTTACATATGAGAACATTCACAAACTGAAGGCGCAGCTTTGGGAACATTTTTGGGGTTCAGTATCTTGCTCAAGGATACTTCGACGCATGGCTGGGGGATGGAACCGCTGACCTTCCGATTGTCAGGCAACCATTCTGCCACCAAGCCAAAGCCGCCACATGCAATAGATGTCGTATATACAGAATAGATTCATAACAGATGATCGTATATACAATTATAATGACAAAATGTAGGTCGTAAAACATAAGGGAAGAGGAAGGACCAGAAGGACAACTGAGCAGCTCCAGGTGAAGCCCATTGAGCAGGATTCGAACCACACCACCTCCCCTCCACCAGACACAGCAGCACTGTTCCAGTAGGTGGCCTGCAATCACAGATCCAAAATACCTGCAGAAAGTGACAGTAAGAGAGAAGAGAGAGACAAGGAAGCACAAAACTAAGGGAGAGAGAAGATATCGAGTTAGAAACATGCATTCACCTGAGCCAGCCCTAACTATAAGATTTATTAAAGAGGAAAGTCTTTAGTCTACTCTTAAATGTGGAGATGGTGTCTGCCTCCCGAACCCAAACTGGGATCTGATTCCACAGGAGAGGAGCTTGATAGCTGAAGGCTCTTGCTCCCGTTCTACTTTTGGAGACTCTAGGAACCACAAGTAGCCCTGCATTCTGAGAGCGCAGTGTTCTAGTGGGGTAATAAGGTACTATGAGCTCTGTAAGATACGACAGTGCCTGACCATTAAGAGCTTTGTAGGTGAGGAGAAGGATTTTAAATTCAATTCTGGATTTTACAGGGAGCCAGTGCAGAGAAGATAATGTTGGAGAAATATGATCTTGTTTCCTAATTCTTGTCAGTACATGTGCCGCAGGATTCTGGATCAACTGGAGGGACTTTTTCAGGCTGCCAGATAATAAGGAATTGCAGTAATCCAGCCTAGAAGTAACAAATGCATGGAGTAGTTTTTCTGCAACATTTTGAGACAGGATGTACCTGATTTTTGCAATTTTACGTAGGTGAAAGAAGGCAGTCCTTGAAGTTTGATTCATGTGGGAGTTAAAAGATAAATCCTGATCAAAGATAACTCAGAGGTTCCTTATGGTGGTGCTGGAGCCCAGGGAAATGCCATCTAGAGTAACTATATTGCCTGAAAATGTGTCTCGGAGGTGTTTGAGGCCAAGTATGATAACTTCAATTTTGTCATCTGGATGACCTGCAATTTTCAATTAACATCAGGAAATTGCAAATTGTAGCAAATGCATTAAATTCATAACAATAAGGATAAAAAGAAAAAAATTAAAAGATTGGTGACTAGCTGTTACTGGCAATGATGGGTTTTTTGTACTTATTGAAGAGTCTTCTTTCCTTGTCTTGGAATTAGCAGAATGGTTGTGAGTTAATATTGTTTATTTTATAGTCACTGGAATAGGACAACACGAATATGTTGCGACTGTCTTATGGATTATAGTAAATGTAGCTACTGGTAAAATGTATAGGGGGTAGGCGTCAATAAGCTTAAGCTTCTGCCTACTCCTTTTGAGCATCATATCCACATTCTTTTTTATTTTAATTTACTTATTCATTTGTAGATGTATCTTTCTTTAGTTTCGCCTATTGGGTTGAAACTTGTTACTATGTTGTACTTTGTGGAACTCAGATGCTCAAATAAATAAAGATGATGATGAAAGTATACATGAGGTTTCACAGCCTTTTCTAAGGTTTCTGAGATTGAAGATAGATTCGTATCAGTTGAGGCGAGGACGTGATTAACTTTTTCTCTAATAGTTCAAATTTTATCATTAAAGAAGCTCATGAAGTTGTAACTACTGAGGGCTATAGGAATACATGGCTCAATGGAGCTGTGGCTCTCTGTCAGCCTGGTAACAGTGCAGAAAAGAAACCTGGGTTTTTCTCCCCATCCATCCATCTTCTTCCGCTTATCCGGGCTGGGTCGCGAAGGCAGCAGTCTAAGCAGAGATGCCCAAACTTCCCTCTCCCCAGACACTTCCTCCAGCTCTTCCAGGGGAATACCGGGGGTGTTCCCAGTCCAGCCGAGAGACATGGTCCCTCCTGCGTGTCCTAGGTCTTCCCCGGGGCCTCCTCCCGGTTGGACATGCCCGGAACACCTCCCCAGGGAGGCGTCCAGGAGGCATCCGGGCCAGATGCCCGAGCCACCTCAGCTGACTCCTCTTGATGTGGAGGAGCAGCGGCTCTATTCTGAGCTCCTCCCGAGTGACTGAGCTCCTCACCCTATCTCTAAGGCAGCGCACAGCCACCCTGCGGAGGAAACTCATTTCGGCCGCCTGTATCTGGGATCTTTCCCTTTTGGTCATGACCCAAAGCTCATGACCATAGGTGAGAGTAAGAACGTAGATCGACCGGTAAATAGAGAGTTTTGCCTTGCAGCTCAGCTCTTTCTTCACTACAATGGACTAGTATATCAATCGCATCACTGCGCAAGATACACCGATCTCCCGTTCCATCCTTCCCTCACTCATGAACAAGACCCCAAGATACTTAAACTCCTTGAGCTCTCCAGCCAAACTAAAGGGGACAAGCCACCCTTTTCCGGCTGAGAACCATGGCCTCGGACTGAGGATTCTTATCCCAGCCATTTCACAAACCATCGAATGCAAACCATCCCAGTGCACGCTGAAGGTCTCTTGACAAGGGCAGCCCAGCCGGAGTCCAACATTCACCGGGAACAAGTCTGACTTACTGCCGGCAATGCGAACCAAACTCCTACTCCGGTCCTATAGGGACCGGACAGCCCTTAGCAGAGGGCCCCAGACCCCATACTCCCAGAGCCCCCCCAAAGGTTGCTGCGAGGGACACAGACGAATGCCTTCTCCAGATCCACAAAGCAAATGTGGACTGGTTGGGCAAACTCCCATGTACACTAGAGCAACCTGGAGAGGGTATAGAGATGGTCCAGTGTTCCACGACCTCATAAATCCGAGGATCGACTATCGGCCGAATTCTCCTCTCCAGTATCCTGGCATAGACTTTTCCGGGGAAGCTGAGGAGTGTGATCCCCCTGTAGTTGGAACACACCCTCCGGTCCCCCCAGCTGCCATGCGATCTTGCAGAGGCGTGTCAACCAACACCGCCCCACAACATCCAGAGACTTGAGGTACTCAGGGCGGATCTCATCCACCCCGGTTGCCTTGCCACTGAGGAGCTTCTCAACTACCTTGGTGACCTAAGTTTGGGGGATCGACGAGTCCACAACTGAGCCCTCGGCTTCTGAGGAGATCCTTGAAATGCTCCTTCCAGCATCTGAAGATGTCCCCAGTCGAAGTTAGCAGATTCCCACCCCCACTGTAAACAGTGTGTGCAGGGCACTGCTTCCCCCTCCTGAGGTGCCGGACAGTTTTACAGAATTGCTTCGAGGCTGAATGATATTCCTTCTCCATGGCCTCACCAAACTTCTCCCAGACCCGGGTTTTTGCCTCCGCAACCACCCGAGCTGAAGCTCGCTTGGCCCTCCATTACCTATCAGCCCAAGACATTCGGTCGAAGGTCGGATATAACAACCACAAAGTCAATCATCGACCTCCGGCCTAGGGTGTCCTGGTGCCATGTACATTGATGGAGACCCTTATGCTTGAACATGGTGTTCGGTATGGACAAACTGTGACTAGCACAGAAGTCCAAAAATAGAACATCACTTGGGTTCAGGTTTGGGGAGGGGGTGTTCCTCCTAATCACACACCTCCACGTGTCACTTTCGCTGCCCACGTTAGCAGTTCGCCACCTCTCACTGTGGGCAACTCCAGAGTAGTAGAGAAACCAGCCTCTCTCGAGGAGTTGGGTTCCAGAGCCCAAGCTGTGATTGGAGGCTGAATCTAATAATATGATAAACACAGCGCTAAGGCTATCATTTTCAATGTCCACATGAATATTAAAATCACCTACAATAATTACTTTATCTGTTTTAAGGACTAAACTTGATAGAAACTCAGAGAATTCAGATAAAAACTCAGAATAAGGGCCAAGAGCGCGTTACACTATAACAAATAGAAATGGCAGTTGTGTTTCTCAGATTCGGTGTAAATGACTTAGAACAAGGCTTTCGAATGAGTTGTAATTAGTTTAGGTTTAGGGCTGATTGATAGGCTTGAGTCGAAGATGGCTGCAACTCCACCTCCTCGGCCGGTGCCTCGAGGAATGTGAGTATTTAATTTTAAAAAAAAATTATTATTCCTTTATTTAACCAGATAAACCTCATTGAGAAAAAAAAAAATCTCTGTTTTGAGAGTGACCTGGCCAAGATAGCAGCATAACACCAAGTTTCACAAAAAAGTTTCCCACAAAATAAGAAAAAAAAGACACCATAAAACACACAGCATATCCACAATCAACAGTCACAAAATAATCGATTTGTGAAAGTTTTAAACACAGTTACATCTGCCAAGCTCATTTATTTCACGCCTCTTCAGCGTGGACCTGAATTCTCCCAAAGTAACGAAATCCGATAGTTTCAAGTCATTTTGCAGGACAGAGCATAATGTTGCTGTTTTTTACACATGTATGTGCAGAGGAAAGATGGGAGGAGCCCAAGAATACATTTATAAATAAAAGTCAGCCAATGAGACCTCCTGCTAACATACAGAGATGGAAACTCAACTGCAGCATACAACATGCAATGGTGAACACGATTTCCATAGCCAGTTAAAAAGCGTAGAGCACTGTGATAGAAGGTGTCCAGCTTCTTTAAAAGATGATCAGATGCATTCATAAAAAGGAGATCACCATAGTCCAGTAAAGGTAAAAAAGTAGCAGAGATTAAGCTTTTCTTTGTACAAACAAAGAAACAGGATTTGTTTCTGAAAAGGAAATTGAGTTTTAGCTTCAGTTTACGTACAAGATGCTCAATATGTTGCTCGAAAGACAGATTGTCATCAATTACAAAACCTAAGTACTTGTAAAATGAGACCATTTGCATTTCTTTTCCCTCAGCTTGTTTGATTTTAGGGAGCTGAGAGGGTAGCTGTTTTCCATTTGAGAAGACCATAATTTTGGATTTGTCTGCATTTACCACTAGCCTCAGCTCATTTAGTTGAGACTGAACAGCATTAAACACAGACTGTAAGAAATCGAAGGCTTGTTCAATTGAAACAGATGAACAATAGATAATCAGCATAAAAGTGAAAAAATGCATTTTATACATTTTGACAAAGATTATTCACATTAATGAATAATTCAGCAATGGCCCCAGAACAGAACCCTGGGGTACTCCTTTAGTTACTGAAAGTGAAGAAGAGGACAGGCCAGCTAGTTGTACGCACTGAGTTATATCTGACAGATAGTTAGAAAATCAGCCTATAGCAGTGTCAGGCAAACCAATTTTATGAAGCCGATTTAACAAGGTGGAATGGTCGACAGTGTCAAAGGCTTTAGACAAATCAATAAACACTGTACAGAACTTTTTATAGTCGAGACTCAATGATATCATTAACTACTTTAACTGCAGCAGTAATTGTACTATGTAGTTTTCGGAAACTAGATTGGTTGTTTGATAAAATATCATGATCCTCGATAAATTTTTTAAGCTGTTCAGCAACAAGTTTCTCAAAGAATTTTGCCAGGATACATAAATTTGATATCGGCCTATAGTTATTAAGATCGGAGGAGTCCTCTCCTTTCAGCAAGGGAAGAACATAAGCAGATTTTCAGACAGCGGGAATAACATTGTTTAAAAGACTAAGATTAAAAAGATATGTCAAAGGTTCCGTTATAAAATCTTTCGATGATTTAAGAAAAAACAGATCAAGATTGTCTGGACCCGCAGATTTATCAATTTCCAACTGCTTGAGGGCTCTGTAGACCTCTGCCTTAGTCACTGGTCTGAAAACAAACAAGCCAATTGAGGAAGGTAATGGAGGGGGCAATAAATGCCAATTTTGTTCAATTAAGGTTTTTGAGTTACAATGCAATGTCTCATATAGACTACCAGATGAAACAAAATGTTCATTGAAACAATTTAGAATTTCAGATTTGTCCGTAAGAGTAGGTGCATTTTTGTTAATGCATGTTGGGGGTTCGTGAGTTTGATTGTCTCCGTAATGAGATTTTATGACTATCCAAAATTTCTTTGGGTCATTTAGATTACTTGTAGTTTTAGACAAGTAATATTCGGATTTTGCCTTTTTAATAAGGGAGGTGCAGCGATTTCTGAGTCGTCTAAAACTCAGCCAGTCAACCTGAGACTTTGTTTTTCTCGCCTTAGCCCAGGCATCATCTTTTACTTTCAAAAGTTCAGACAACTCAGAGGAAAACCAGGGATTGTTGCGACCTTTTACTCTAAATTTACAAAAAGCTGCATGTTTGTTAATAATTTCAGACAAGGCATCATGAATGTATTTCCAAGCTAGTTCCACATCATTAATAAAAATCTTTTTCCAGTTGTAAATCCACAAATCGTGATTAAAAGCTTGTTCACAAAAATGTTTAAAATCTCGTTTGAACACAATTTGAGGTCTTCTCTTAGTAATTGTTGTTTGTCTAACTGCAGTAATAACACAATGGTCACTCAAATCATTAGAAAATATCCCAACACCAGTATATTTATGTGGTTGATTTGTAAAAATTAAATCAAGGATGGAGGAATTTATTGGCTGTTTAAGATTTGGCCGTGTTGGATTTCTGATTAGCTGTGTAAGATTAAAAGAATCACAAATTACTTTAAAATTATCGGAAACAGAAGTCAGCCAATCCAAGTTAAAATCCTCAACAAGGAGAGTCTCATTAAAGTTTAACATTGCTAGTTGTTCAGTTAATGATGACGGAGCATCAATAGTTGCTGAGGGAGGTCTGTAACAGCCTACAATCGTAATAGAGTGGCCCTCAAAAAATTCCAATTTCAAGGCAAGATTCAAACTTTTTACTAATAGACAACGAAGGACAGAACAGTTACAGAAAAAGTGTTCCTTAGGTAAAAAGCGACACCACCACCTTTTCTGTGGCGGTCACAGCGAAAAACATTATAACCTCGGATAGCAATGTCATTATCAGTGATTGATTTTGTCAGCCATGTTTCAGATTAAACAAGAATATCAGTGTTTAATCTGTCAACCCAGATTTTTACCAAATCTAATTTAGGAAGAAGACTTCTGACATTAAGATGAGCAATTCCATGGTCACACTTCGCTTTGAAATCATCAGGAGTACTCAAACATGAAGGATCTGGACCAGGGTTGAATTCAACATTCCCTGATAGAAGAAGTAGCAGTATAATGACACACTTTTTCCTTTACTGATTTTTGTACCAGCATAAGATTGTTATTCTTGCACCTTGTCCAGCTGAACGGATGACTGTAGAAAGTCAGTAACCAGTTGTATGGTTCATACAAGATGTCAAAAAAGTGCACAGTCAAAATATTTTCAGTAAACGATGAAAGCCAGCTTGCGGGCCTCTTAAGATCTAAAGCACTGAAAAACTTGGGATCCCAGTCAGTGACTTTAGACACAGAAAAAATAGGAGGACGACTTTGGCATCCATATTTGACTTTTACCTCACATGGACATAGTACAGTCAAAAAGAAAAAAATAGGTAAAATAGAGAGATACATGCTGACCTTTGTGGCAAATGCCAGAAAGTACAGACCCCAGTCAATACAAGGCGGTGTATTGTATTGTGGTGGTCAGTGTTGCCACAGTTACTTTGAAAAAGTAATCTAATTACTGATTACTCCTTTAAAAAATAACGTAGTTACTTTACAGATTACTTGATTTTAAAAGTAACTAAGTTAGATTACAAGTTACTTTATTAGACAACACCCCCGCCGCCTCAACATAACAAAGACAGCTGGTTTTGCCAACACTCACTTAATTGGAAGTGCATTTTTAACACTAGTGTACCACGGCACAGTGGTTGAAAAACACAGCATTACACAAAAACTTCAACTTCAACTAATGTATAAAAAGGCGGCAACAGTTTCAAGTAAATCTCTGAAGAGTTGATTTGCAAATACAGATAAACACCACTGTTAAAAAGAATAAACCAACACCAGTTTGATTGATATTCCCTTGATTGCACAATAAAAAACATGATTTATGAAAATTTAAAAACTTGACATCTGACTTAACATACTAGAGACCAGTGCAATGGTCAATTAGTTTTAAGTCATATACTTTTAATAACTTGGCACAATTTTAAACTCAAGAGTTTTAAACATGCTACCACAAACACTAAACATTCTGTCGTGTTTGGAAACTGAAGTTGTATTTCTGCCATAAACACACAGTACAGACATGTATTATTGTGTGCAAACAGCGGTAACTAATTTACTGTACATCTACAGAACTGTAATCTTTATATCTCAGATCTGTCTAAATTACATGAATCACTAATCAATCACCCATGAAAATGAATTGCACAATATGAAAAAAATAGAACCCAAACAAGCAAACGAATTGGGAGTCACATGACACAAACATGAAATGCAGCACATTCAACTGCAGTTTTTGTATAAAAGATGGTATATTAAAAAGTTTATGATCATTATTATTTACTCCCATATTTACAGATAAATATAGTATAAAGGCTTAAAACCATTGCCCCCATCACCGACCATGAACTGTAGTGTCCCTGGACCTGGTGTGAGTTCGGCTGCGTACCTTTGACACACGTCAATCCCCATCACTCTGTCAGTCATGTCCTGTCATATCTACTGTGTAATAAAGGCATGAAATGCCCCAAAACACCTGCAAGAAAAACACTTTTTTTCCTATAAGAAAAAAAAAAGACACTAAGATGCACAAGCATTAAAGGACAGATCAGTAGTGTTGCTGGGCCGAGTGGTAAATATCCTCCACCTTTACAGGACAAGGCTGGCATTACTCTCCACGCCCACGGGTGACTCTGCTAGTTGGCTGTGTGTTCGGTAATTTGTGCCATTGAAGACATTTGCAGCTCAGCTCTGTTGTGGGTCTTAAAAGTGTTTTCCTCATTTGCTTCATGTTTTTTTATGAGGGGGCAGTGCATTGGGCTTTCTCAGCAATCTATCTTACCACAAAACAGAACGGTCACAAGTTCGTCCCACTCGACAAGCAATATGTTGTCAATCACAATGCGCCCTTCACAGTTTTCTTTAACAAAAATGTCACTCACTCACTTTTATTTTGATCTCCACATAAAGTTCACATATATATCATATAAATCCCTGTGGAATGATTCCTCTCCCTGAGTCAAAAAGACCTTTCTCTGAGTCCATTGATTGTCTTGAGTTCTAGGAAACAGATTAGTCTCAGCATACACACACACCACACGTTTTCTTGAATTTCTATTTCGGGCTAGAATATTTTGCTTCTGTAAGGTGCTGGTTATGGATTTAGAGACGTCCCTTTAACCACAGAAGACTACAGTTAACAAGTCACTTCCTCTACAGTAAATGATGGAGTCACATGTTGTGTGACACCAGTGGCAGTCCTAGTACATTTGGTACTCTGAGCAAGACTACAAGTTCACCTCACGTTGTTGGGTTAGTTTTTGATTGCTTGATTCTAAATTCATTTTATCTATAGTTTAGAAAAAAGCTTTTGGCTTTTATTTTGAAAAGTCTATTTCTGAGTGAAATAGACTTTTTTGACTTATCTTAAAGATTTGAAATAAAAACAACAATATCCCTCATTGCACAGGAAAACTGTGTGCAAAACCACAGCAAGTACAGTAGCTCAGAGTAGACGCTGACATTTTTTCAGGATTTCTGTGGGATTCCTGCGGGATGGGAGTAAATTACACTATTCATCACGGGATCGGGACGGGACAGGGCAAAACTCAACCGGACCGGGAGACATAGGTCCATTTTTATATATAAATATGCAGTTAAAATATGAAAAAACGCTTTTTTATCGGGAATGGGAGTCATTCTTCCGGGATCGGGACAGGACAAGATTTTTTGTTTAAAACTTTGTCATGGGATTGGCATGGGACAGGAGTATAGTTTTTGTGGGAGAGGGTGACACAGGAGTGGATTTTTACTGCTGTGTCATCTTCTAGCTTGGAGTTGAAGCAGGAAGCTGGTCTGTAAACTGTGGGGACTCCCTAAAGACTTGGTATTTCACCCGCAGGTTGTCATATTAAGTAGCCTACAATAAAACTAAGCGCAATTTATTTTCATCATCTCCCAGAGTGCAGACCAAACACACTCTACCTTCCTCACTGAACGTGCACTCAGAGCAGGAGACGTGCACTGCTACGTCCTGCAAAACTGCTTGTTTGTTACTCCGTTTGACTTATTGTTAGCAATGTTACTCTGTTTTCATCTCATCAATTAGCTTAGTGAGAACAATGTAATTATTAGTGGTGGGAATAATGGCGCTGAATTATCCCTTTAACCTAAACCATATTCATAGATTCTGGAGGAGAAGTTTGCAATTTTAAGAATGTTTAATGAGGTAATTGAACGTTTTTGTGGAGAAACCATATGAGACACAAAGCAGAGTATTTTTGGTGTCTTAAAACATGTCTATAGAGGATCCTTATAAAGAAAACCTTTAGACTTAAGCTTCAGACAAAATGTTCTCATTTCCAAAAGCCAGCTTCCTTGTCACAAGGATAAAAGTACAGCGACACACACACACAGTTATGGACAGAGGCTATGTGTGTTCTTTGCTGTCCTTTGGTAGTAGTCCACTCTCTCTGAGCACAGTATTGACAGTCGGTGTGAGGTTGGCGCTGTAGCTTAGCAGGCGGCCGTCATAAATCAGGTCTTTTGGTGTCAGATTGGTTTGTACCGCAGCTCTGCACAGACAGAAAGCAGATATGCAACTGTTACATACAAACTGAGCTAAACACTAGCACTAAGGAGTGCTCAAAATATGATTTGTAAGGTGCCTGTCAGAGGCGACACTTAGCTGTATCAAATTCCGAATGCTTTATCTTTGGAATTAGGAACATAACTGCATGCCATAGTAATTGAATTCATCTAAAAACTGACCCAGAATCTAAAAGGGAACTGATTTAAATTGCTGAATGTTTTCATTAGGTTTCTACAAAGTGTGATCTTTAGCTTCAGCTTGCTGAATTCTAAGCTTGGTGGTAGGAGGTTTCTTACTGAAACTAGTAGAAAATGAAACTGAAACCATGGTTCCCTGATAGGGAACAAGACGCTGCGTCAGCTGACGCTATGGGGAACGCCTTCAGCGTGACTGCCTCTGAATCTCTGTATCAACTTAGACCAATCTTGATTGGGTTTATTGTCAACACGTGACGCACGCCAGGGGAACTAGAAGTATAAAGGGAGCCGGCTTCACTGTTGCGGCAGCCTTCTGATTGACTGAAGCAAGCTGCTCACAGGCATGCCGGAAGTATGGCAGCGAGACGCAGCGTCTCGTTCCCTATCAGGGAACCATCGTTACATATGTAACCTGGTACGTTCCCTTTCAAGGGAACTTCAACGCTGCGTCAGCTGACGCTATGGGGAACACAGTACCCGCCCTGCTGAAGGATGCCTGTCAGAGTGTGAAGCCAGCAGGGCACACTTCAGGACAAGAGAGCCACAGATTCCAGATATTTAAGCGGTCTAGGCTGTAAAATCTCACACAGGTGTGAGGCGAGGACCATCCCGCAGCATCGCATATATTGGAGAGGGGGGTTCCCGACTACCAAGCTCTGGAGGATGCCATACTCCGCGTGGAGTGGGCTCTTATCAACAGACGTGAAGGCAAACTGCGCACCTCGTATGCCGAAACGATAGCCTCAACTATCCACCTGCTAATAGTGTGTTTGGTAGCCGGGCAGCCCTTACGAGGGGGCCCGAAGCACACCAACAATTGGTCCGAATTGCGCCACTGGGATGTCCTCCGGACATAAATCTCCAGGGCTCTGACTGGACAAAGCAGTTGCAGCCTACCTTCCTGTTCCGCCGACTCTGAAGGAGGATGGAACACCTGCAGGACTACCGGCCAGGCCACCTCAGTGGGTACTTTAGGTACATAACCCGGCCTGGGCTGCAGGATGGCTCTAACTGCGCCTGGAACGATCTCCAGGTTAGCAGGAGCCACCAACAGGTGCTGCAGATCTCCCACTCTTGAGAGAAGTCATGACCAGCAGAAATTCCATCTTTAAGGGCAGACACCTGTCTGATGCATTATCCAGTGGCTCGAACGGTGCTGTGGTCAATCCATCCAGCACCACTGTTACCCCTTTTCCACCAAAATGAACCAGGTGCTGGATCAGAGCCAGTGCTAGAGCCAGTTCGGAGTTGGTTCAAATGACGAGCCTTCTAAGAACCTGTTTGTGTTTCCACTGGCTACGGAGCCAGCACAGAGCCAGGACTCACATGACTGTATACGTCACATCTTTCCCGGTAAGCTAGTGCGGCAGCGCCAAACACAAACACGGTCAACAATTGCGGACATTGCATTGCTATTGATGTTCGCCGTAGTTTGTACAGACTGAGATTACGAGCGAGAGTAACGGCATGTACATAACATTTATTTTTAACAATAACATGTCAACTTTAGCCTCAGTATGTTGCTAGCCTCCTAGCATCAACTCTGCTGATAAACGATCACATTGCCGTTAAAGAAAAATGTATTAAGCGTTGGTGTAAGAAGCAGAAGTGAAAACTGTTCATCTTGTCGGTCACGGTAACCCCGCCCCCAGCCACTGCAGTAAGCGATGCTCACTTTTAGCCCAGAAACGAGTTGGTGCTACTGAAGAACCACTTTTCCTGGCTCCGACCTTGTGCTTCGGTTGTGGAAACAGAAAGAACCGATTTGAAACTTGGCTCTGGCTCCAAACTAGTACCAGTTCTGCTTCGGTGGAAAGGGGGTATATCGGAGCCCACGGAGGGACTCTGACTCAAACCGGAGGCCTCATCCTCAAGGTGCCACGAAGGAAACTGGTAAAAAAGCGGTGCTTCCCAAGCGAGCAACCATCCACCAAACTGTGGAATGCTGTGATCACAGCCACATACACCTTAAGTGTAGCGGGGGAGAGTCCAGCCTGAAACTGGCCTTCGAGGAACTCCAGCACTGAAGCCATCGGGCAGAGAACTGGGTCAAGATGGCGCTCCTGGCATCATGTAGTAAAAATTTTCCACATACAGTTTCCTCGTGGAGAGGGCTCTAGAGTGTAGGATTGTCTCAACTACCTCAGTAGAGAGACCAGCAGCTCGGAGGGGGTCCCCCTCAGGGGCCAGACCCGCAGCTTCAATTTACCAATCGATGTGCAATCGATGCGGGGTCAACCACAGACCTCGGGCTGTGCGGCCTTCCAAAACCGCGCCCCATCCAGTGCTGGAGGCGTCCCTTGAAAGTGTGCGATGGTGATACACCATTCCCAGCACTGGGCCCTGGGTCAGGAACACCCGTTGTCTCCACCTGTCTAAGGCACGCATGCACCTGCGTGTGACCCTGACCAGGCGAAAAGGATTGCCTCTCTGGGAAAATCCGGCATCCCTGAGCCACCACTGCAGGTGCCTCATGTGCAGCAATCCGAGCGGAATCACGGTGGATGCTGCATGAGGCCTAACAGTCTCTGAAACTGAAGTGCAGTGAGATGTCGGCCTAGCTGCACCCTGAGTACCATAGTCAGGATTGACTCGATGCGTGCGGGAGACAGTTGTGCCCGCAACGCAACTGAGTCCCACACTACTTCTAGTAATGTTAATCCTTCATGTTAGAGTGAGCGTGCTCTTGCTCGTGTTGAGCCTCAACCTCAGGCACCTCAAGTGTGCAAAAACGACATCTCGATGCCGTACCGCGTGAGACGAGACTGGGATAAAATAAACCAGTTGTCCAAAAAATTGAGGGTGCGGATCCCCTGGAGTGTGAGAAGAGCTAGGGCAGGGTCCATACACTTCATGAAGGTGCGAGGGGAGACTGCTAGGCCGAAGGGAAGCACCCGATATTGGTAAGCTTTGCCCCTGAAAGCGAACCGCAGGAACTTCCGGTGTCCCGGAATGATAGAGACGTGGAAGTACGCGTCCTATAGATCGATTGTGACGAACCAGACTCCCAATCATAGGGATCGTCAGCTTTCGGAACCGAAGTCTCCTCAGAGAACGGTTCAGGTGATGAAGATCTAAAACAGGACGCAAACCACCCTCTCTCTCGGGACTATGAAGTACCGGCTGTAGAACCCGGTATGCATCCCTCAGGTAGGGATTTGTTTTATGGCCCCATTGTACACGAGAGAATGTATTTCTCGCTCCATCACCTATGCTTGTATAGGAATCATGGGGGTGTGGACCGGAACCGAAGCTTGTAACCTTGTCGGACAGTGCGCAAACTCAGTGTGACATGCCGGGTCAAGCGGGCAGAAGAGTCCCTCAGGGGAACCAACTGCTCGAGGCTGGTGCCTGGGGGAACTGGAGTGGCCTCAGTTACCCGAAGCGCTGCAGCGGCGGGAAATCCCCGAGGATCGGCATGTACATGCCTGACTGCCCGCCGAACCTGCAATGTGAGAGCTGCAGTACCCCGAAGCGCTGGAACGGTGGGGTTTAACCGGAAAGGAACGTCTACAGACGCAACGCTGGCCTGACTGCTGCACAGCCGTGCAGGTCTAAAGGCAGCGGTTGCACACAACTCGCCATGCCCCGAAGCGCCACTGGCGGCAGGGTTAAGAGACTGAGCTCCCGAGGGCACAATGGGGGAGCAGCCATGTGCTCGACCCCGATGGGGGGGGGGGCGCCCTCCGAGGCCCGACCCTCGAGTCAGGGCCTCTTCTGTGAGGCCTGCCTCATGTCCTCTCCGAGCAGGCTGGAGTGAGCCCCTTGGCCGCTAGGGAGGGGCACGCTGGGCCACACTCGCTTTCTGAGCCAGTATGTAAGAGCTGCGAGATTTCGAAGGCTGAGGTGGTCCACCCTCAGCTCAGGCCTGAGACCTCTGGCAACAGGGGCTAAACCGCTGTTTATTACAGGGCGGAGCTCCGTCCCATCTAGGATGTGAGGGCCCCGCCAAAGTCGAGATCCTAAGCAGGTCGGCTGGACCCACTGCCCCGTATGCCTTGCCCACTAAAGTCAATGTAGTGTGACAAGGCCTACTAGGGAATGTCAGGGTCTTAAGGGAGGACGCGGCCTGGGCGATAAAACGCCGCCAGCGTCTCCCCTCCCTAGCCGTTCTCCCTGCACCCACTGACCGACGCCAGGCGATATTGAGCCTAGCCACCATTTTCCTCTTTTGGGAAAATAGCCTCCAGCAGCTCCTCATGCTGCAGTGACTGGGCTGACGAGCCACCCACGTCACCACCTTTCGTGCTCAGGACATCCAGGTCCTCGGAACTGGATATTCTCTGCGTGTGTGGCCTCTGAACACGTCCCCCGCTCCGGTGGGAAGAATCCGCAATGCGGGCTTCCGGTCCTGAAAACGGGTGGGATTTAACGGATGAGCCGTGTCCTCCCGTTCCTTTTCTCGTCACCGGGCTGCTGCAGCAGCCGCCGGACCCGCACCAAGCGGAGCGAGCTCCTGAGGAGACACTCACGCTGCTTGCAGTCAATCTCGAGGGCTCACAGAGCGAGCTCTCAACCCAAAACAGCCAACCAAAACACGTGACTTGCCGGTGGGGATAATCCGCGGGCAGGAAGGAAAGCACTGCCAAAACTGCTTCACACTCGTCATTTCCACAGAGACCCAGCGTGCTTGCTGAAGATCAGAAGACTGACGACAACAGTGAAGCCGGCTCCCTTTATATTTCCAGTTCCGCCGGCGTGCGTCACGTGTTGACGTTAAACCCAATCAAGATTGGTCTAAGTTGATAGAGAGATTCAGAGGCCGTCACGCTGAAGGCGTTCCCCATAGCGTCAGCTGACACAGCGTTGAATTTCCCTTGAAAGGAATCAATTTTATCTCCTATTCTGTGAGTTCTGTGTAATTTTATCATTTAGTGTTAAATGAACTGGAGTGCTGACTGGAGTCTCTGCTGATGGCAACAACCAGAGATTAGCCTGTGACAGCTGTCTCACATGAATAGGTCCAACACAGGTTAAACATGTTCAGTACTTATGTCATATGCACATCTCCTGTTTAAAAGAAGTTTAGTATGAGGTGCATTATACTGTTCCCTTAACTCCAGAGATTGGCTCTCTTGGTAACATAAGACGTAAACAAAAATTTAATTCAAAATGAAATAAAACTTTAAACATGGTGTCGACAGGAGAGCGATATACTGTATATATGCAGGCTAAGAGCTGCATGCAAGCACGCTGGCCACCCCTATTCTAACATCATATACACAACGTTTAAGAAATCAGAGTAGTGCAGAAAGGTGACTGTAACCTGGTTACTGAAGTGCATGTAGACAAACTGACCAGATTGACTAACAAAATGGTGCAGAGCAAATGTGCGCTGTGGTTCTCACTGAGACTGAAGGTGTAGGTGGTCTTGATAAAGCTGATGTTTCACTAGAATAAATGCAGCTGAATGCAGAAAAATAAATATCTTCGCAAAAGGTAAAACGTTCTTTAGTGATTTTACAATCCAATGATTGTCAAGTTAAAATTCAAGTTTGATGAAAACAACTTTCAGCAGCGCTCTGGATTTTCTTCTGTAGAATAAAGCTAAAGTCACCTTTCCTCTCCAGCTACAACCTTTCTCATCATTGAGTAAATCCTATATGTGCTGTTTTCAAGCCTGCTTTTCAGATAATTTCAGATTGTGAATCTAGCAAAATTCATTGTGAAACCTGTTGTCCCCTATTGTTTGCATGGTCCTCAGTTTAAAGCATGTGCAGTAAGGAAAGAGGCCCACTTTTAAAACGCTTGCTAAAATGAATCCAGACTTGTGGGTCTGTTTGATGAACACATTTAGTCTTTCAGCAGAAAAGTTTGTTTCATTGGTTGTTTTTCTTGCAGCTACCTGAACCAACGACGTTGAGGAACTGTGTCACAGTCTACCAATAAATAACAACGCAATCACACATAGGAATTGAATAGGAAGTTAACAACCATCAGTCTACCTTGTGTGGTACTTCCGTGCTAAATTCGTGTCAACCCAGGAGCAGCCATTCTGTGACTCCAGCACGTCATGGACGGACGTCTTAAACACAGCTCGTGGGTTGACAATGACCTTGAAATCGTTGTAATGAGTCTCTGGAATGATGGGTTCGTGGTACAGGTGAGCCAGGATGTTTACCCCGGACACATCCTTCCAGGTGGGGATCTGCAGGGAGGTGGGAGGAGGCAGCTTGACGGATTTGGGGAACACCGTGTTCTCAAACATGTAACACTTGTCAGGTCCATATTCCTTTTCCAGCAGTGGCAACAGCTCCAACCAACTGGTGATGGAATGATTCAAATAAGACATTGGTAAGACTTTTCAAACACCACCTGTTTACATTCATAAGCAACATATAAGCAATTAATAAATGCTTTGTTACAAACAGTAGCTCAGTATAATGAAGTTGGAAGTACATATGCATTATGTTTAATGTGTTGTATTTGGAAACATCTATAACTCCTCATTTGAAGCATCAATAACTGCTTTTTAAACTGTATAAAGAATTATAAGGTAATTATGATCTCATAGATATACTCTATTTCAAATAGTAGTAAAATCTATAAACCAAATCTAATCTATAATATCTAATGTGTATAACTGAGTAATAAATACTTTGTAAAAGTATAAAATTGTTTATCCTTTAATTTGTTTTCCATAAATTAACTTATTCATGTCATTTGGTTTTGCTTTTTTTTCCTCTGAAAAGGAGATCTTAAGTAATGCTTTATTAATGTTTACAAATTCTTATACAATGTTAGAAACTATTAAGCACTTCTCAGGAGTGTGCGATCTGAGAATTATTTCATGCAGCCCGTGTACTGAGAGAAATCGATAAGGTACTTAACGTTATACAAGGCATCATTTCCCTGAGTTCAATTTATCAAAAGACATTTGTCTCATTTCACGAGTTTACCTGTTGACTGACTGGGGCAGTATGAGCTCATCCACGTCCTGCAGGGCCACGTATCTGGATTGGTACATGTATCTGTAAACACAGTCATTGAGAGCAGGAATCTGGCCGAAGTAGTGGAGGTCACCTGGACCATGTTCAGGCTTCCAGCCTCGAGATACGTTCAGAAATCTGGACATAGACCAAGGAATCACCTCTAGTAAACCTGAGAAGGAGACTTTGAAAGAATTAGATTATATGGACACGTGTTAGCAGCCAAGGGGTTTTATTTTAGCATTTTTCTTACAATCTGGGAAATGACTTGACTTTTGTATTATATAAATTACAATTCTTAAGATTTTCATGAAAGCAAACCTGTTACTTACTTACTTATGGTCAGCATTTTTTCAGCAATAGCCAATCAATGTATTTAAATTCAATAATGACCTATATAGTAGTTGTCTTTGTTACACTGAGTCTGCCAATCCCACACTGGGATCAAATTATCCAACTACACATGATGGATTCACAGGAAGCGATGCAGCTCGTAATCCAACGTTACTGTTATTTAATCTCAATGATATCAGCCTCACTGTTTAATGGTCACTCTAGTACAGCTGTATCAGAGCTATATTAAGTTACTGCTAATGCTAACTCAACATTTCCTGCTGCTCCACATTTAAATCAGGTGAAATACACGCCAACTCTTATTGTGAAGCGGTCACAGGTAACACAGTGTATTTGTCACTGAGGTTTAGCGCTGACAGCGCTCGTTCGCCAAAAATGCAGCTACAACACAAGCCGTGGTCATTTTGGTCGTTTTGTGTCAGCGGATCATTTTTAAAGACCGCAGGGAGTAATGAAGAGTCAGTAGCAGCCACAGTGAACTGTTGGAGGAAGAGCTGCAGGCAACAGGCTGCACACCTCCAACTCCTTTTACTGTGTGCTGCTGTTGTGTGGAGATCTACTTGTGCTGTGTGTGACATGATAAAATCAAATCATGATGGATACCCTTACTTCCTCCAACTCCTCCTGGGGAGCTGAAGGAAGGAAGTCAATGCCGGGAGAAAAGGGCGTTTGGCTGCTCTGCTCACACAATGATGTGGAAGGTTTGGAACATGAATGGATGGATAAAATACTCCGGTTGCAGTTGCTAGTGCTGTGAGGGGAGACCACACTATCACACACATAGAAGAAATACTCCACTATACTTCACCTTTGCTTGTGTAGTAGTCCAGTATGCGCTGTGTCTCATTGCTGCAGTTGGTCTTATATATGACAACTCTGTTCACCCCCAGTAACTGCATCATTTCCAAACTCTGGACCAGCTACAATACAACACAGGTATTTAGTTGACGCTCCAGGGACCAAAATGACAGTCAAAAAGTCTTAGTTTCTCCATTATTAAAGGCAAACAGTGGTAAGAAGCATTGAGGAAATATTCTCTGGACTAACTGTAATGTATGATGGAAAGGTGATGGGCATGAAAAGAAGTAATTAAAGCCAATAGAAAAGGAAGAAGCAAGATGAGTACGTTGCTTTTAGTCTGTCCTATTTTGTTCTTCTGAATTTCTCATTTCTGTGTGTCTTGGTCAGGATACTTTAGGAAACTGTTCAATTTCGCTTTCAATAAAGTCAGAAAAGAAACTAACTGTAAAATCAATGTTATGTGACGTTACCTGCAGCACGTTTGTGAAATCAAACATGGTGGAGAGGCAGACAGTGAAGTTGTAAGGAAAGGAGACCTTTTCCACCTGGTTCTTCACCTCCAAAAGCTCTTCGTCAGGTTTATCAAAGTGGCCACAGAAAAGAACCACAGACACATTTTGACAATCACATTTCTTTACTGTGCTTTTAAAGTGTGGTATGTTCAAATAGGAGGAAACTGAATATCTTTGGGTTTTAGACTTTAAGTCAGACTAAACAAGTAATTTGGGGGGACCCCGGTGGCTCACCTGGTATAGCATGCGTCCTAAGGTTTTGTCCTTGCTGCTGGGGTTTGAATCCAACCTGTGGCCGTTTGCTGCATGTCATCTCCGCTCTCTCTCTCTCCTCTATCAAATAAAGGTAAAAAGCGCCCCCACTTGGGCTTCAGGAAATGTGATGGGAATTTTTCACTATTTTATGAACATTTTATAGATCAAACCATTAATTATATTAGACAAAGACTTCTACAGCACAAAGATCCCCAAAGTCATTAAGGCACGTCGTCTGGGCATAATTTGGTGCCAATCCGTCTGGCAGATGTTGAGATAAGTGACAACTTTGACCTGGTGGCGTTACAGGAAATGTCAGAGGACCTGGGCACCATGGACAATAGTTCATGGCTAAAAGCCTGATGTGCAATACCCTTCAGCACCTTTATAGTCGGCTGCAGCAGCAGAGGTCACAGCGATGTGAGATGGTGTCTCACAGTCTGAGGGGATAGGACACATGATGTCTGCTGTCCCATACGCAAAGCCAAAGTGATCAGTGTGGACGTTGCGGACGCCTTTGGTGATGAACACTTTCTTCTGACAACAGAGATAGCAGCGATAGTCTACCTCCTCGCTCCTCAGCGCTACTGCAATAACACGAACCTGCATCAGAAGGCAGGAATAAGGATGTTATTACAACATTATGGGGAGCATGTGAACTTAACACTTCCCTTTTTATCCTGGCATTTTTAATTGTGGACACTGAACCCACTTGTATTATTGCCATGTTACATCCACTGAGCACCACAGGAAGAAAAACTGGGCAGATGTGGTGCCCTGCCATCTTCACTGACCTCTTTTTTGTCTGTGCGGTGCTCCCGATAAGCTGCTATCAGTTGCGTCTTCGTCCTGGTGACTGCCACGAAGGGAACGTTTTGTTCCTGAGGAACTGCATGAGTGATAAATGTTAAACCGAGTTGTTGCCTAAGTGCTTGACATTGTCAACAGTTGTCTTTGCACAAAAGCTACTAAGCTGCACATTTCTCTGCACTCGCACCACAGCAGCAGTAAATAGAAAGCCAAAGAAATGTTTGGGTCGGAGTGATCACACAATTAAAGGACAATTGTTATCACAACCTGTAGCAGTTTATGCAGCACTTTAATGCTTCAGATGTATATTTATGTTCTCTGGCGTCACAAAGCTCTCAGGAAGAAATAACAGTTTCTCAGCATTATTACTATTTGTGATGGCCACACCTGCAGCCACAATGCTGATTTAAATTTCTAACCGTACGTCCCTCACACACACCTTAAGTTCTCTTTCTCCTCTTTGCTGACCTTTTGACTTTATCGACATTACATTGGGCGGCTGTGGCTTGGTGGCAGAGCGGTCGTCCACCAATCGGAAGGTTGGCGGTTCGATCCCGGCTTCCCCTGGCCATGTGTCGAAGTATCCTTGAGCAAGATACTGAACCCTGAACTGCTCCCGAAGCTGCGCCTTCGGTGTGTGAGTGAGTGTGACTGGTTAGTTTAATTTGTACTGATGGGCAGTTAGCTCCTGCCATCAGTGTGTGAATGGGGTGGATGTAGTCAGAAAGACTAGAAAGGCGCTATACAAGTACAGTCCATTTACCATTTACATTTGTTGGGACTCAGACGAGTTCATTCATGTGGGTGATTTTAACTGAACTTTATAGGAGACTGCGTTCTGTTTTACCCCACAGCCCTGAAAGACATTGAAAGCAACAGTTTGACGTGTGACCCGGAAGTCACTAGGTCAACAGGGATCTTTGCTCTTCCCTGCCCACCTTACAGTTGTAATATGTTAGGTTAATCTGGTAGCCTAAATTCATGTTAGCTTATGTTACGCTCCCCACAGAGTCTTTGCATGCTAACTAGCTCCTTTTAACCTGGCTAGTTTGGCCCTTTTTCCAAACCACACACTGTGACCTACATGGCCTTACCGCCATTTCTGCATTTCCCTTCTATGGTGAATTCCATATCCTTCACCTACGAGCTATTAATAGTAATTTTGGTTATAGTTATTAATTTTATTATTAATCTTAGTTCCGAAATTGATAGTTTAGTTTAGAGACACAGTAAATCAATTGGCTATCATTTCCCTTCATTATAAAGAGTGTTGCCCCCAGGACTTTATTAAAGTTATTATTTATGATTATCTTTGATAATCTTGATAGCAAATCTAAACTGATTGCACCAACAGTTTGCAGCCTCTTTTAAACCCCAACACTTTGGCATTGCACACATATCAATCTGATAAATGGTGACACATAGCCTTTGTTTCATACACCACACTCATAGTTTACTTAGTGTTTTTGGCAGCATATTAGTTGTATTTGTAGTGTGCACATTTAGTTCACTTCAGTACCTTCAACACTTTGTTAAGTGTAGAGGTGAAAATGCAGATAGCAACAATTTGAAAACCGCTCGCCTCACCCTCCCCTTCCAAGCGCGTAGGAGAAACTACGGTGGCGAACTCCGTGGAAACGGACCCGCCCCCCTATATAGATAAACACTGCTCATTCTAAGGAGATGAAAACACAACGATTCTTATTTTCAGGTGATTATACACTAATGAAAACATACTAATAATTATATTCCACTTCTCCCAAAGGCTCCTCCTAAAAAAAGACAGTGAAAATTGACCATTACAGTGAATGGAGAGTGATCATGAGAGAGAAGTTCAGAAAAAGGAAATAGTTAGATAATAAACAGCAGCTGAGGAGAACAGGAAGAATAAAGTTTTCTTTAGGAAAGATGTCAGACATAGACATTTTACATTTTCTAAAAACTTCACCAGAAAGCACCATTCAGTAACGGTTAATTTACTTATTTTACCTGGACCACGTTGTGGAGGCTTCTTTGTTTGCACTGGGATCTGAGTCCTATTGGCTGCTCGGAAGGGCGGGGCCGAGTACTGGTGGCTCTTGTCAAACCTTTGGATCCATAGAAAATGATTTTGGTGAGGTCATATAAATAATCACATTTTCCTCGACTTTTCAACGAACAATTCAAGAGGTAAGAGAGGAGGAGACTGATTATGAAGCACATTGTTCTGCTACTGTAGTGTTTGTCCACCGTTTGGGTGCAGTTTTAGAAACAAAAGAGACTGCAGTCCCAAGAACAATGACAGAATAGGTCGCTTCGGCAAATTCCTAAAAAACCACATATGAATTATGAAAATCTGTAAAAGAAAATGCAAATGAATGTGTGTTTCCATCCACTATCTTTATGTGAATATTGGGAGTATCTAGATGAACTGGTGGAGCTAATTCTCCAGCAGGTGCCAGTAAACCATGTTACGTGTTGACGAGGTAAGGAGGACCCAAATGCAGACGGTACTTGAGGACTGGAGTCTTTATTGTGGGCTTACCAACAGGTAACAGGTCTACCAACAGGCAAACTCGGAAAACCAGGAGCATGACAAAATCCAACACAGAAGGGACTAAAACGCAGGGAAGACACGACAGGAAGGTACAAACAATGATCCAGCAACAGGACAGGGAATCACATGAACTAAATACACTCAGGGGAGGTGAAGACAACGAGGCACAGGTGCAGGACAAACACAGGTGAACACAATCAGGGACAGGAAGTAACCTCAGACAGAGACAGAGGGGAACAGACACATACCAGAATAAAACAGGAAGTACTAAATGAAAACCCCAAAACACAACTGAACTGATGATTTCGTCTGGTGCTATTTTAAAAATAAGTCACATGCTTGATGTACACCATTATTTATGAGTCTAAGTCTGTTTTCATTGTCACATTTTGCTTTTATGAATATATCCAATGTTCCACCTCAGTGTTTAAACGTTTTTGCAATACTTGGACTTTTAAAAAGATTTCAAGTGTTTCCACTGTGGCTTCTAATGTGCAAATGGAAAATGCATTTAAAAATAGGTGGATGGAGACACATTGATTGTTATAGAGCCACAAAGTCCACAGAGGGAGGAGTCGGGGTGAAGGGATGGGTCAGCTAAATGTCAGACTGTGACACAGGAGGCCGCTGTTAGCATCCCATTTCCTACTAACAATCCATGTTGGCTTATTTTAACCAGGACCATGATTGTTCCCCAAACATAACCAAGTCGTTATTTTGACGCAAACCACAATCTTTCACTTACCCTAACCAAGTCGTTTTAGTGCCTCAATCTAACCAAACCTTGACAAGAGTGCTAGATTAGCAACGATTTAGGAAGGCATTGAGATCAGATCAGAAAACTCTTAAATACTTAATTCTGGGGGAAAATCACAAACGTTATATTTTGTCAGTTTATTTGAAGGACTTGTTGAAGGACAAGTCTTGACTTGAAGGACGTCCAATTTTGAAAATAGGAGGCACAAACACCAGAACTGTGTTCCAGCTGGTGTTCTCAAAACTTTTAATAAAATCAACAAAATCACACACTGGTGTCTGAAGACAAAATACTGTAGCAAACGCCTCCCGAGCCACGACAGTAAAAAGACAAATAATCTTTTTACTACACAACATTCTCCCTCGTCAGACAAGAAAATAGTTTGTGTGGGTAGGTCTTCCCACCATAGATTGCACACTCGTACATCAAGGCTGCATTTTCAAAACAATCAAAACAACACCAGGTAGCCAACTAGGGCAGCTTAGAAGAGTGTTTTCTATCAACGCTTTAATTTTTTATTACATGCATTCCCCAAAGCAGTGTTTCAGAATGATTCCACGTGTTTGTTGTCTGTGCCTTTATGCAAGCAGCTCAGTACGTTAAAAGTACAGAAATTAAAAGGACGAAGTGTTGCAAAAAAACACAACATTGTTGATACATTTGTTTTCAGTTTTTCTAGATTGCTTTGACCTGGTCAAAGCAACTAGGATCCGCTCAGTTGTCATCATCCCTATCTCAGCAGAGCAGAGGACACGTCTTGCAAATGTGTAAACCCTTTCTCATTAGATCGACACATTTTCCCCACCCTTTTGCAAAACAGTTAACACGGATGTTATTCAATGTTTTAGCTATGGTAACCAAACAGAAACCATTTATGCCTAACTATTAGAAACTACCTAGATCAGGATGAACTCACTGAGGCACCTGTTTCCTTTACAAAAATCTTCAATTAGCAATCAGTCTGCAGGTCTTATAAAAAAAAGGTGCCCCGTCTGTGTTGTTCTTTGCCAGCATGGATGGAGGAGGTCTAAAGCAGATGAGAGTGATGAGTATCAATAGTGGCTATGTGTCTTATACTCCAATAGATTTGACTGTATCTTGGTTTACATGTATTCTCTGTAATATTTACAGAATTCCAGTTTTCAGACACGGTTTGAAAAAAATGGATGTCGTGGAAGCAATAAAAAATGCATCAAAGCATTTCTTATTCTGGATCCAATTCTTTGCAAAAAGGCAGATTTGACACAGGCCTATACAGAGAGACAACAGATGGCACTGGCAACAGGCAATGGTGCACTGATGTCTGTATTTTGTATTTTGTTGTCCATTGGGTAATGATTGACTGAAAGAGCTCATATACTTGTTTGCAAGTTGTGTTGTTTGAAGGCAAAATGTGCTTTTGTTGCATATTTTACAGTTCTCTACAATCGCTAGGACACATTTCTCAATACTTGGGTCACTTTTTCAAAACTCTTCACACAGTGGTCACAACAGAGGTCTGAGTGGGCTAAACTGTAGATCATTTATCATTGCTTTGGCACAAAATGCATTCAGTGACGACATCATTCAAATTGCATTCATTCTTTTCTCAATTCGCCAGGAAAACCGCCAAAACTCTGTGTACCTACAGGCCAATTTGCACATGCTTACACACAGTATTCAAAACCTTTAAACTTAAGTTCAAAACAGTAACATGATACAAAACTGAATAAGACAGCAATTTGCTACATTTCTACATTATTGTAATGAAATATATTTTAAAGCTAAAAATGAAATGCCATAAAAAACCAATTGGACTAACCACAGCTGATTCCCATTGCAGCTGAACAGCTACACAGGTGTTACTCTTTCAGTTTCATTACCATCTATAAAAAAGGAGACAACTTTGGATTAGTTTTGTATTGTGATGTAAACATGGAGAGGGAGAGGGAGAGGAATACGTATGCGTGGTGGAAGAAGAATCAGAGGAATGTCGAGAGCTGTGGTCTCACATGACTACTACTACTACTACTGTAACTCTTATGTTGCCTTGTGGGTTTATTTTAGAGAGTCCTGAAGAGAGAAGGCAGGCAAACACCCCACATATTCATCTTTGTGGATGAGGCTGGTTTCAACCTGAGCCAAAACACGACGACGAGGAGGGAATGTGATTGGGAAGAGAACCACAGTGGATGTCTGATTCAATCCAGTTACATATATTACAGTGAATTCTGAAAAATTGAGAGGTGTCCTTGTGTTACACAAGAAAACACAGTACAATGCTACATGTTGTTAGAGTTTTTTTGGTCTTTGTTTTATGAGTGACAAAGTGTGTTTGTTAGCTGACGACCTTTGCTAGTGTTATGGAAGAAACAGTTGATTTGAGACATGAATGAAGTGTTTTGGTAGTTTTAGTGCATTTTGAATGTGAAGTTAACTGCTGTGCCGAGATGAAAGTTATTTGGGAGAACTGTGTGAAGAGTTTTGACCTAAGTATTGAGAAATGTGTCCTGGCGATTGTAAAAAAAAAACTGTAAATATTTCAGCGCGGTTTGAGCCTTTTGCAAACAAAGTGTGTCATTTTGACCATGAGTGTCACTGTTTAGTGACCTTGAGCTTGGGAAAGGCACTATATAAATAAAATGTATTACTGTTTAGGCCTGTGTGTTAAATGTTTTGAGTTTTGAGTTGACGGCTGCATCAAACCAATCAAGAAAAACTGTAATATGAAATTGTATCTCAATGTGGAGTGACAGTCAGAGCTGTGAGCTTGCTGCATTTTATGTTTCAAGTCAAATGGATGAAGAAATTCCAAAGAGCGCTTATCTTCAGCTGTGATGTGCTGATTAGACCCAGTGGCAAAACCAAGTGTGTAGATGCTACTCCTCAAAAAGCCAAAGTGTACTCATGCAGGATTATAGAACGGGTCCCAGGGCACAGGCCCTGAATCAGAGCGCAGAGCAGCACTCAACAGCATCGAAAGAAGACGATCCCGCTAACATTGCAACTAAAGGTTCAACAACAATGCTTCTGTGGTTTAAACCACCAGAACAACACACTGAAATGGGTGCATATGGCAGATTGTCCCCTCCTGCCACTGCATCAGTAGTGGTTGAATAAAATGGCCAAATAAGGGATTTTCCAGAACATTATGATGTCACAGTGAAGTTGACCTTTGACCACCAAATTCTAAGCAGTTCATTCCCTCAAGGCGTTCCTGAGATATCGCGTTCACGAACATTATGATGTCACAGTGACGCTAACCTTTGACGGCCCCCCTGAAAACACGAAGCCTCCAGACACGGCTATCGCCAGGCGCGGAGGCATAAAAAGGATGATCAATGAGTGTGTTCTTTGCACCTCAAATTAACACCTTTTAGATGAAATTTGGTTCCATTACCACATAATCTAACGAATAACATCAGAAAATTAGAATAAACCCCAGTTCTGTGTTTAAAATCAAACTTCACTATTTGTGAGAAATCCATGGTTTCCCTGTGAAAAGAATGACTTACTCCTGCAAAGTACTTACAAAAACATTCAGCTGTAACACACATACATACAAATACACAAAAAGAAGCTCTATAAAGTAAAACACTGCTGAAAATTTCATGAATATGTGATGCTGCACATTTAAGTCACACCGATTTTTCCAACTCCAACTGTGCTGTTTTTATACGGACAAAAAGTAGTTCCAAGATGGACTCCACCTTCCATATCTGAGCCACATGTAATGCCACAGTTGGAGTTGGTTAAATGAATTATTGTCATATTGAAGCAGATCAGACTAGTGCTTTCACCCACCTGTTGGTCCAGATCAGCATGATGAGATAGAGGATGATGACGACTACAGAGATGTACAAAAACAGTCTAAACTCCTTTGGAGAGGGCAGCTGCTTGCTGTCGAAAGACATGGTGCCTCAGTTCTGCTGCTTTTGGCTCTGATTCGTCAACCTAAGAGAAACCTGGACAAGCAGAAGTGAGTGAGTGATTCTTATCTTTTCCCTCAGATGCGTCAGCTCCAGCTGCTCAGTCACCCTCAGTGGAGAAACGGTTACAGGAAGCCGAAGACTGAATAGAGAAAGAATAAGGCACTAAGAGCATGCATCCTCTCCAAAAGCATGTTGAAAGAACCAGACTAGAAGTCCTGCTGATGGCCTGCAGGGACTGCATTGCTCATTTCGTCACACAATAGGAGAGCGATGGACAGAACAAACCAAAGGACAAAATGGTTTGTCCGTGCCGACCAACTGAAACCATGTGACTGTTCCAAAAATGAATGCATTCTGACCTGCCGCCTCTATAGAGTTGGGGCCGGGCCTCTGCTTCTTGAAGTATGTTTTCCCCACCCTGAACTGAAAATGAAACTTCAGTACGTACATCAGTTAAGTGAATGCATCCGTTCACTTCTGAATTCAGTTCAGTAGTACATTCAGTCTGTTACTAGTCCAAGCTGCCACGTTCAGTTCAGTACAAAACTAGCCTATATAAGCACTGCACAGAAGGTTTATATCTCAGAAGCCTGTTATTTATGACAGAGTTATCAGATTATGATTATTTCTGTGACCTTAGCTGTACTCAGTTTAAAGATTTGTTTTCAGAGATGCACTCGTACATTTACTGCACACCTCATTCAAAGTGCGTTGTGTGGTGCCATTATTGTAGCAGAACTCAAACATTTGTGAGTGGAGAGCTGTGCAACTGTATCTCAATCCGTGTGCGCGTTATCAGAATTTGTAAATGTGTATTCAGAACTTCTGGCAGAGATCTACAAATGTGTGTGGCGATTTCTCCCTATGCCTCATGCAATCTGCATGGATGTATAATAAGAACTAGCTGTCATATGTCATCCTTTGGGGAATAAAAGTAGAAGAATGTAAAATAACTCCCCTCAAATGAGGATGTGCACTCTTTTCGGTGCAAATTAATGATTTGACACACACTCCATTTAAGTTATTTTACATTCTTCTACTTTTATTTCTCCAAGGATGACATATGGCAGCTGGCTTGGAAAATTGCGATATGGAGCAAGGAATTTGATGAATTTACTGTTTATCAGACCACAGCAGGTTGGAAAAACGATAAACTCCGCTGAAACAGGGGTGTTTCTTGGGGCCTTGGAGTTTGGAGGACTGGGGGAGTGTTGGTGTTGTTCACACAGCTTGCACAGGAGCTTTGGATTGGAGAGTCGTCAAACTGGCCTCACAAAGATAACCAAGAACAACAAAAGGACATAACTATGAAGATAACTGACGAGAAATGCAAATGTAATTTCCTGCCACAGCAGAAGTGTAGCCAAAGTCACGTGTAAAAAGACAGCCAATTTAGAGGCCCGAGTGAGTTGTATCTGATGACTTGTCTGTATTTCCAGCTTAATATCAACGCGCGGATTTACAGATTTGTCTGTGCATTCACAGATGGTACAAATTTAAAGATTTTATTTTTGCTTACAAATCTGTTTCCGCACACATGAAGATGACATAAATCATCTTCCTGTAAGTAAACACCTTTATGCTGTGTGAAAGGATGATGTCACAATATACAATGAAAACAGCGAAATAAACAACATCCTCTGCTAAGCCGTCCACCTGTTTTGGAGCATATTGTTCTCTCCCTCCTCCAAACAGGTGAGTATCAGAGCGGCAGACTTGGCATAATTATGTTCAGCCTCTTCCTCCGCCTTCCTCTAGCTGCACTCAGACCGACAGCGCTGTGTTGCTTGTTAACTATTTTCTCTGAGACCACAGCTTTTGCAAAGCCCAACAAATAGGGCTCTGCCAAAAACAAAAACAAAAAACCTCCGTTTGCTGATAAGGAAGTAGATGACAAAGTAATGACAAGGACTCTGTGTTTGCATTCGATGCCGCTTGGTGGTCAAACACAGGCAAAGTGGACGGACAGTGTCTCACAAATGTCACAAATAACTTTTTGTCTTACGATGGAAACTGTGTTGTCACCACTGTCTCTATCTGCTGCTTACATTCCATCAGGCGCAAATTCAAAAATGCACTTCAGCCTATATAAATAACTGTATATTCTTTTATTTTATTTTTGTTTATGTTACCCTATTTGAATATGAATATTTAGTTATACCTTGTACAGGTGGAGCCCTGAAAGGGCTATAAATATTGGGTGTATCTTTGTGTGCACTCAACCTCAGTTTGCTGCAGCAGACCTAAACAAACAAAATCCAATAACTGGTCAACCAAGGGAGCTGGAAATCTTGGACGCCTGTAGCCTGTAATCTGGTGATAAAGTATCTGGGCACTTAGAGCGAGAGAGCAGAAGAGAAAGCTCAATGTGAGGAGAAAACAGCAATGAATCCAGCATATTAGGCAACCATATCTGTGTCAGAATGGCACTGCTTAAAGCAACATTAATTGAAATTTTGGCCACTTGGGCAGTGTGTACTGCTGCTTGCTGTTACTGGAAATGAGGCTGATGGGAGTGCTGAGACTGAACCATTCTGAGGAAATGAAAATCATAATTCCTCTGATTAAGTGTCAGAGCAAATGTTGTTCTGGGGTCAAATACCAAGCACAGTTCAGGCAGGCATGAAGTCAAACCAGCACACATCCCAGCACATGCTAAATGGGCTTAAGAGAGAAAAACCACAAGGCAATGACACACGCCTCCCCTTCACTCCCCCACATCTACAAAATGTTATCACATCTAAGGGCTGTGTGCTTCCGCTCTTATACTTATACTACTACTCTTATTCCTATTACTAGAAACAGTTTTCCTCTCAGCTTTTTTATGAGTTTCTCAGAGGTGGTAAGTTCACTTCACGCACGGAAACTTTTGATCCGCATGACCTCACTATAGCTGATGTAACAATTTACTTCTCTATATTCTTAAAACACTCCAAGACAGATAGGGATAGGAAAAGAACGTCAATGTTAATTTCCAAGACTAATTCTGCTTTTTGTCCCCTGTCTTCTATGACACGCTATCTGAGGAGCCGACCCCAAGACACTAAACAAGAGCCTCTCTTTGCCGTGGAGGACGGGAAATCCATCAATCTGCGCTTGGTTCTCCTCTCGCCTCTGCCTCCTCTGTAAATATTGTTGGCTCCCGCCAGAATGCCACACTGCTCTTTCCCTCCACATAGGAGCGGCTACAACTGCAGCATCCACAGCTCCCGTCTCAACGCTCGTGGGCCATGGGTCGGTGGTCAACGTATGCTTATGAACGTTACCTCTGGCACGAGGCTCAAGCCATCCTCGAGGCCCAAACAGCTGTGGGTTTCCTGCAAACTGCAAGCTCAGGCAAGAAGTGTATAAACTGCTGGTTCTTTCAATAACTCACTAGCTATAGTAGCTCACTAGCATCGGTGTAATTGGCCGCTGCATGTCATATTGGTCTAGTTGGCCGAATATTCAGCTATGGCTCCTCCTACTGCCACTTCATGTAATCACATGGAAGGGCAGGGAGGTGTGCTCTTTCTCTTGGAAGGGCGGGGAGTCCCCGGAGCAGAGCCATGCCGCCAGAAATACTTACTGCTGATCAAATAAAGTTCTTTGACAAAGTACTGACTGACTGAAATATCATTGTTGGAGACTGAAGGCATTACCTTCACATGGTGCACGTTATGCATGTGGGAGTTCTCTGTTCACTAGGCTTGCTTCACAGTAGAATTGTGACGTTTGTTTCATTGCAAAACAAGTCAGCAAAGACACTGCTAGGACAGCTCTTGAGTGCAGACATATTTTTAGAAACATCCTTCCTCTGGTCACAGTGCAGTTTATCTTGAGGCAGCTGAACAAGTCTTTATTGTAGCCTACTTGTGTTTGTACCGGGATGGCGCGGTTACGTCAGGTTGGTCTGTCTAATGCTGGACCCAGTTCAGCAGATAGACCCAAGAGCACTGCACGCAGTGGCGTATGGTAGTTAAGATGGGCCCTAGTGCATGCTAGTTACTAGTTATGAAGCACACACACACACACACACCAACACAAAATAATCCATTATCTTGAAAAAACAACAATAATAAGAATTATTATTATTATAGATAGAAAGTGCAGCTCATATTCTTAAAAACACTGATGAAAGGCATGGTTTGGTACAGCTGCACACACAGCGGAATTACCCACATCTGAAAAACCTGTCCTCTCTTGCCTTTGCTTAGTGCCATGTTTATGTTTGAAAGGCATGACTGCTCAATCGGCTTGCAGGTTTGCTCAGCTCGCCAGCCTTGACAGATTTCGTGCCTAAACTATCCACCGGATATCGTATCGTCTCCTTCACATGATCAAATAGAGACCTGACACTGAACAACAGCAACATACAGGATTTGCCAGCAATTAGCATTACATATCCGTATATGACCGAAATACCAAAGAAAATAAGAAATTCTTCATTTAATTGAATAGTTTTGTTTATAGGTTTATAGTAACACATCATTTTGTTATCGATTTCTACTGACTATTTTACCAAAATAATTTAAAAAAACGTGACAGAGATGGGTTTGCCAATGGAAACGATTTTTAATTTAGGTGAGCTCTTCTTTGATCACAGGTGTATTTCAAAGAGAAGTTTTAAAGAATCTGGAGATAAGTATCAAAAGAAAAAGTAAGTTTTCAACACTGCAACAGCTGTTGGCTAATGTGGCACTTTGGCAACAGGGACAAGGAAGTCTTGAGACGTCATGCCTGACTGAGCAGTTACCTGAATATATGAGTAAAAGACCCCACTGTTTCTAAAATCCTAGCTAGGCATCTATACTAGCTGCTTTCACAAACAAAAATGTTTGGAAACCTAAATTACTTTTTTCTTCCGGGCTTTTTTTTTTTAAATATTAGCCTATATGTCACGCACGTGTTAAGTCTATCTTAATATGGAACTGACTTTTCCTGTGCCTTTATGTCAGCGTGCACTAATGCTGAACTGGTCACACACAAACATAATAATAAATAATATAGTAAATTCCTGTTTTTCTAAATCACGTAGGCCTATTTGAAATTTTTACAGCACGCACACAGGTGTTATAGAAGTCATTTGACCGCAACTCTACAGGGTAATACTCCGTTAACAAGCTGTAGGCCTATAGCAATTTTTGTATATTCTCTCCACAGAAACATGATACAGTACTCCGTTAATGCACGCAGTAAGAATATGTCACTTACCTTTCTCATACTAGTGTAGGACTAACGGATTCATTATTTCCCAAACATCGAGTCAGGACGACCGACATCTGGACCGCCCTTCGGCTGCTGAGCAGTCTTTCTCACCAGCCTGCTTATAATTGACGGCGAACTTTTATTTTAAGGTACAAGAGAATGTGTTTCTCTTCCTGCACTGTGTTCAGCTGCGAGTAACGGAAAACACTGAAGCGCAACAAGGAGGCAGAGGGGGCGGAGGTCCCCTCCCCCCCCGAGGAGGAGGAGGAGGTCTGATATAAAACTGTGAAAGTGAAAGTTAATCTCTTCAAAGTTGTTTGAGAAACTTTCATTCCAATAAAGCCTTTCAAATTAATTGAAATGGAATTGAATTGAAATCTAAATCTGTAAATGTAAATGGGAAAACATCAGTTCCAAGGTAGAACCAGATTTTAAATGAACAGATATATGAAGCCAATAAGCATGTAAACCTAATCAAATTTTTAATGGTGAACTTGTTACTGTTGGCCATGAAACAGGACGAATAAGGGTAGCGCATGGTCATTTGTAACTTTATTATCATTTTTTAATTTTTCAAAAATTATAGAAAAACAAAAAAAGCAACATATGCAATATAGAATAGGCTATAAGGCTAAATAAGTGCAATTATCAAAGTTGTACTGCCCCCCTGCTGGTTAATGTTTAATTCAGCCTTCAACACTGCAACAGCTGTTGGCTGATGTGGCACTTGGCAAAACCTCCAAGGAAGTCTTGAGATGTCGATTTTGGTACTCTCTTACAATAGAGTGACAACAGATATGTACTGACATTATTCTTTTGATTTTCCATCATGGTTGCACACAAATTATTTTACGATCATACAGTACATTGATATTGGCTTAGGTAATGTCAAATTGAAGGTGAAAGCTGGGAGAATATCTGAAGCCTATGAGTAAATATTTGTATTCGTATGAAGACAAAATTGTAAGTAAGACCACTAAATTATGACCATTTCCAATTTATCATGTTGCTGCAGTAGCCTAACTGTGGTTGAAATGCCAATCCTTCTAGATATTTGCATCCAGTTAAAGCCAGTGAGGAAACCCCCCCCCCAGATTTTTTAGGTTCATCTATGGGTGTTATATACCAAACGTGGTACAAATAGGTTTGGCCCATACTGTTTGCTTCTATGACTTCAGTTCTATTTTTTGTTGTAATTATCTTTTTCTTAGGACATTTCACATCAATTGACAAGTACAGGAGGATTAATAGTTGTTAACATAACAATTGTACAGAACCAAGGGTTTTGTATCAATAGTTTTTTGTTCCAAATGTCCGTTGTCCATTCCCTTTTGATAATATGTATATATTTTATATTTAAAGAAAAACAAAAACCAAACAAAAAGCGTTCAGTTTAACTATTTACATCCAGAGGGGTATAGGAACAAAGAGTAAGTACATAAAATAAATAAATAAATAGAAATGTCTGTAGCAGTGTGGCATCATTCAGTTGTGTTCACTTCACTGAGATACATTGGGAAACTCAAAAGGAAAGAAATCAAATAATCCTTCAACTTGTTACCTTGACAAAATCTGGTCTTAAAGGTCTTAGGAACTGTACCCATTTTTCCCAGTGTTTCATGAATGTGTCTAACTTTAGGTTAAGAGAAAAAGTAACCTTTTCCATGGTATATATATCTATTGTCACATGTATCCAATTATTATTTGTAGGTCCAGTCTGCAACTTCCATCTTTTAGTTATAGCCTTTTTTCCTGCTGCCAGTAGTGCACCCATTAAATATCTGTCAATAGTACTCAAATCTGGGGGGATATAGCCTAGGTACATGATTTCGAAATGGAACGGTATATATGTGTTGAAAATATCCTGTATTGCTTTATATGACTTCAGTTCTGAAGTTATTAGATAAGACTGGTTTGTAATGGGCCACATGGGGATCATGTATTTGAAAATAAGGAGCACTTGTCCAGTGGAAACCTTTTATGTCAAGCACGGTTTCCTTAGTATGTATAATATTTGAGTAAAGAAAAAACAATGTGTGTAACGGGCCTAATGCATCGCACATTTAAGATGAACAAGGGAGACTCTCAACAATAGAGCTGAGTAAAGCGAACATTAAAGTACATTAAAGTATATAATCAGCTAAAAATTAAAACATGCTAGTGCTAGTCAGTAGGCAAATAAGGCTGCAAGGTGAAACAAAAAAACTAAAGAAATGAAGAGGAAATTATTTTCCCAAATGATGTTCATATAATCTTCTAATCTGATAAAAAAAAATTTAATCATGTTGTGATAAACAAAAATTCTCTGCCTGGATTATGTTCACAATGTTTTTTTTGAGTAAAGTACATTTTTGTACTGATCAGAACTGGTAAGGAGGTGGTGGATTTACAAGTTACAATAATTAATTATACTCCAGAAGTAAGGGATACCGTCAAGCTGAAGGAGTCCTATCGAGCCTGGTTGGCTCAAGCGGCTCCGGAGGCAGCTGATAGCTACTGGAAGGCCAAGCGAGCTTCAGGCAAAAACCGGGGTCTGGGAGGAGTTTGGTCATGGAGAAGGACTATCGGTCGGCCTCGAAGAAATTCTGGCAAACCGTCTGGCGCATCAGGAGAGGGAAGCAGTGCCCTGGATGCACTGTTTACAGTGGGGGTGGGAATCTGCTAACTTGGAATGGGGACATCTTCGGATGGTGGAAGGAGTACTTCAAAGATTTTCTCAACCCCACCGACACGTCCACTCAGGGAGCAGAGGCTGAGAGCTCAGTCGTGGACTCGTCGAACCTCCAAGCTGAGGTCATCGAGGTAGAGAATCTCCTCAGTGGCAAGGCAACGGGGGTGGATGAGATCCGTCCTGAGTACCTCAAGTCTCTGGATGTTGTATCATCTCTATACCATCTCCAGGTTGCTGGAGGGTTCATGGGAGTTTGCCCAACCGGTCCACATGTGCTTTGTGGATCTGGTGAAGGCATTTGACTGTGTCTCTTGCGATGACCTGTTGGGGGTGCTTTAGGAGTACATGGCCCTCTGTCTGATGCAATTAAAAGGTAATTTGTAATTTTCACCAGTGCTGTCTCTGTGATATGATCCCCCCTAAATCCTGACTGAAAATCCTCAAATATACAATTGTTATTTAGAAAGTCACATAGCTGATAAGCAACTGTTTTCTCAAGTATCTTAGAGATAAAGGGAAGGTTAAATGTAGGTCTATACTTGGCTAAAACCCCCTAGATCAAAAATGAGCTTTTTAAGAAGAGGTTTAATTACAGCTAATTTAAAAGACTTTTGTACATAGCCTGCTAATAAAGACAAATTGATCATATCATAACGAGCAACGTGGGGCCGATCTCCCGTGGGCCCAACACCTGCAGGAGGAACCATGAGGGGCCGGTGCTTTGTGGATTGGGTGGCAGTCGAAGGCGGGGGCCTCGGCGACCCAATCCCCGGACACGGAATCTGGCTCTAGGGACATGGAATGTCACCTCGCTGGGGGGGAAGGAGCCTGAGCTGGTGCGGGAGGTTGAGAGATACCGACTAGAGATAGTCGGGCTTGCCTCCATGCACAGCTCGGGCTCTGGAACCCAACTCCTCGAGAGAGGCTGGACTCTACTACTCTGGAGTGAGAGGCGACGGGCTGGTGTGGGCTTGCTCATAGCCCCCCAGCTCAGCCGCCATGTGTTGGAGTTCACCCCAGTGAACGAGAGGGTCGTTTCCCTGCGCCTTCGGGTTGGGGATAGGTCTCTCACTGTTATTTGTGCTTACGGGCCGAATGGCAGTGTAGAGTACCTGACCTTAATGGCGTCTCTGGGAGGGGTGCTGGAAAGTGCTCCGACCGGGGACATGGCAACAGTGATACTGGAGGGGCGTGATTGGGAGGAACGGCCTCCCCGATCTGAACCCGAGTGGTGTTCTGTTATTGGACTTCTGTGCTGGTCACGGTTTGTCCGTAACGAACACCATGTTCAAGCATAAGGGTGTCCATCAGTGCACGTGGCACCAGGACACCCTAGGTCAGAGGTCGATGATCGACTTTGTGGTCGTTTCATCTGACCTCCGGCCGTATGTCTTGGACACTCGGGTGAAGAGAGGGGCGGAGCTGTCAACTGATCACCATCTGGTGGTGAGTTGGATCCGATGGCGGGGGAGGAAGTTGGACAGACTTGGCAGACCCAAACGTACTGTGAGGGTCTGCTGGGAACGTTTGGCAGTCTCCAGTCAGAGAGATCTTCAACTCCCACCTCCGGCAGAGCTTCAACCAGATCCTGAGGGAGGCTGGAGACATTGAGTCCGAGTGGACCATGTTCTCCACCTCTATTGTCGACGCAGCTGCTCGGAGCTGTGGCCGCAGGGTCTCCGGTGCCTGTCGTGGTGGCAATCCCTGAACCCGGTGGTGGACCCCGGAAGTAAGGGATGCCGTCAAGCTGAAGAAGGAGTCCTATCAAGCCTGGTTGGCTCGGGGGACTCCGGAGGCAGCGGATGGGTACCGGAGGGCCAAGCGAGCTTCAGCCCGGGTGGTTGCAGAGGCAAAAACCCGGGTCTGGGAGGAGTTCAGTGAGGCCATGGAGAAGGACTATCGGTCGGCCTCGAAGAAATTCTGGGAAACTGTCCGGCGCCTCAGGAAGGGGAAGCAGTGCCCCGCACACACTGTTTACAGTGGGGGTGGGAATCTGCTGACTTCGCCTGGGGATATCCTCGGATGGTGGAAGGAGTACTTCGAGGATCTCCTCAACCCCCCCTGCCTGTCTTCCATTGTGGAAGCAGAGGCTGAGGGCTCGGTTGTGGACTCGTCGATCTCCCCGGCTGAGGTCTCTGAGGTAGTTGAGAAGCTCCTCGGTGGCAAGGCACCGGGGGTGGATGAGATCCGCCCTGAGTACCTCAAGTCTCTGGATGTTGTGGGGCTGTCTTGGTTGACACACCTCTGCAGCGTTGCATGGCAGCTGGGGACAGTGCCTCTGGACTGACAGACTGGGGTGGTGGTCCCTCTGTTTAAAAAGGGGGACCGGAAGGTGTGTTCCAACTACAGGGGGATCACACTCCTCAACCTCCCCTGAAAAGTCTATGCATGTATCAGAAATCTTTTCTCATGTCTCTTGAGCATCCTGGTACCTCATTTGCATGTACTGTCTATACCAGCAGCTGGCCCTGAATGAACACCTCATGTGTTGACTGATGTGAACAAAATACTGAAAGTGTGGTCTGGTCGTCATGTTTCCTCTAAACCTTCTGCCTAAAAACATATTCCGGTGTGCTTACATGACAAGGATGCTGTTCATGAAAAGACATATAAATAAGTTTAATGTCTGCAAAATTCAAATATTCAAATGTGAAACTTTATTGGCGCGCAGGCCAAAACTTTCTTATTGATCATTTACAGTAGGATTTGCGACAGAAAATGACACACTAACTTAAACACATGTTCAAATAATGTATAAAAAGGCAATAACAGTTTCAAGTAAATCTCTGAAGAGGTAATTTGCAAAAACAGATAAACACTATTGTTAAAAAGAATAAACCAAAACCAGTTTGATTGATATTCCCTTGTGTGCACAATAAAAAACATGATTTATGAAAATTAAACAAATTTGAGATCTGTTTTTGCAAATGAGCTCTTCCTTCTGCTTCTTTGTAGAGAATGAACTCATGTTTATCACATTGTAAGAGGTATTTTAACATACTAGAGACCAGTGCAATGGTCAATTATATTTAATTCATGTACTTTGGATGAGTTGGCACAATTTTAAACATATTTTCACTCAAGAGTTTTAAACATGCCAACACAAACAGTAAATATTCTGTCGTCTTTGGAAACTGAAGCTGTATTTCTGCCATAAACACACAGTACAGACATGTATTATTGTGTGCAAACAGCGGTAAATAATTTACTCTACATTTACAGCACTGTAATCTTTATATCTCAAATCTGTCTAAATTAGATGAATCACTAATCAATCACCCATGAAAATGAATTACACGATATGAAAAAAATAAAAACCCAAACAAGGAAACGAATTGGAGTCACATGACACAAACATGAAATGCAACACATTCAACTGCAGTTTTTGTATAAAAGATGCTATATAAAAACGTTAATGATCATTATTATTTACTCCTATATTTACATATATAAATTTAGCATAAATACAATTGCCGGGGCGCCCCCCATTACCGACCATGAACTCTAGTGTCCCTGGACCTGGTGTGAGTTCGGCTGCGTACCTTTGACACACGTCAATCCCCATCACTCTGTCAGTCATGTCCTGTCATATCTACTGTGTAATAAAGGCATGAAATGCCCCAAAACACCTGCAATATAAACACTTTTTCCTATAAGGAAAAAAAAAGACACTAGGATGCACAAGCTTCAATGACAGATCAGTAGTGTCGCTGGGCCGAGTGGTAAATGTCCTCCACCTTTATAGGACAAGGCTGGCATTACTCTCCACGCCCACGGGTGACTAGTTGGCTGTGTGTTCGGTAATTTGTGCCATTGAAGACATTTGCAGCTCAGCTCTGTTGTGTGTCTTAAAAGTGTTTTCCTCATTTGCTTGATGTTTTTTTATGAGGGGGCAGTGCATTGGGCTTTCTCAGCGATCTACCTTACCACAAAACAGAACGGTCACAAGTTCGTCCCACTCGACAAGCAATATGTTGTCAATCACAATGTGTCCTTCACAGCATTCTTTGGAATCTCACTCACTCACAATCAGTTTGATCCCCAAATAAAGTCCACGTACTGTATATCCCTGTGGAATGATTCCTCTCCCTGATTCAAAAAGACCGTTCTCTGAGTACATTGACTTGTTTTGACATACAGGACACAGATTAGGATCTAGACAAGTCCTATTAACCACAGAAGACTACACTTAAGAAGCCACTTCCTCTATATGATGCAGTCATATGTTGTGTGACAACAGTGGCAGTCCCAAAACATTTGGCATTCTCAGCAAGACTACAAGTTGAGGCAAAAAAACCCTTTGTGTTGTTTTTTAAACGTTGTTGGGTTAGTTTTGGATTTCTTGATTCTAAATTAATTTTACGCGATAGTTTAGAAAAAAGCTTAGGGCATAGATATTAGTAGTTTTTATTTTATTTTGATTAACAGTAGTTCACCATTGGATGTACCTCTGAATGAAATTGCCTGTCGAGTATTTTTTACAACTTTACTTATCTGACCAAAAGGTTTAAAGTAAAAACAGCAATATCCCTCATTACACAGGAAAACTGTGTGCACAACCACAGCAACTACAGTGGGTCAGAGTAGACGCTGACATTTTTTCAGGATTCCTGTGGGATTCCTGCGGGATGGGAGTCAATTACACTACTTATCACGAGATCGGGACGGGACAGGAAAAAAGTCAATGGCAGCGGCCGGGACCAAATTGAGGATCAAAACATTATACTGGAAAATGTGTACAACTAATTAGTGCAAAAATCTGTTGACAGAGATTGACTAAATGATGTCCAACAACAAAAATCTACTTATCAATAGATGTCCAGCCCAAACAGGCTTACACGGCAGACTATCATGAGTAGTATAGTCCGTATGCCTTCATACCTGACACGCATCATATAAACTGATCTCATATGGTAGGCGTGTATTGTTCAGTCTAGTTTGCCAAATTTTCCGAGCTTTAGGAATAAAACCAGCCCATGCTGGTGCGTTTAAGGGGTTCGAAGGAAAGGAGGACCCAGATGCAGACAGGTAGTTTAGGAGACAAGGGTTTATTACGGGATCTTGAGGCAGGGATACAGTCGAAACGGTCCACTGGCAAAGTCCAAAAACCAAAAAAAGCAAGGAGTCACCAAATTACATCTATCGATAGAACCAGATGACGTACAGGGAAACAAGGGTGGTGAGACATCCAGGACATACAACAATGATCCAACACTGAGACAGGGAAACACACAAACTAAATACACTCAGGGGAGGTGAAGGTAACGAGGCACAGGTGCAGGACAAACACAGGTGAACACAATCAGGGAATCAGGGACAGGAAGTAAAGTGACTGAGACAGGGGGGAAACAGACATCTACCAAAATAAAACAGGAAGTAACCAGACTGAAAACATGAACTCCAAGGACGAAGGCAAAATAAGACCAGACTAAACACAAGACGCTAGGAGAACAAGGTGATCTAGAAACATCAGAAATAAACAAAACACGCCCCCCCTTAAAACACACCCTCTCAGACCCACAACATAACACATACTTTGCCCCTCAGTGCAACTTGTCATTTTCATCAAACCAAAATAATTCAGGAATGTTTTTCTGCATTCTTACAAAGGTAGACGAAGGTTGTCATATTACAGTTTTTTACAATCGCTATGACAATTTTTTCAATACTTTTAACAAATTTCCTAAAATCTTAACACAGCACAACATCTGTCTGTGTAGCCTACACAATTAAAACGTTTAGTGTTGCTTTGACACAAAATGCATATGGTTAACACACATTTAAAATGCTTGAACTTCTTTTACACACAAGCTCAACCAAGACCAAAATAATGGATTTTTACTGCCAAATTTACCAATGCTTCAACAGTGTATGTCAGAACAGATAACACCATATTCTAAACCTAACCTTACAGGCTAAAGTCAAGGTAAGCAGCTGTTCATATTTTGAAACACAAATTTTCCCCTGCATTTTATTCCATCGTTAATGAGAAACAGCTGATCGAAGTAATGTTAATATATAAATCACAGCTGACTCCCATCTAGGAAACACACTCAGGTGTTGAGGTTATTTCAATCACATCACTATATGGTACAAAAGAGGACCTCTTTGGGCTTATCTTGTCTGGAAAGGGAACAATATAGTGCAACAAAAGAACGAAAGATGCCTGTACTAGGGAGAGGAAGACGAGTACCAGGACAAGGGAGAGGACCGAGACTGGGACAAGGACGAGGACGAGCGGAAGGGATAGGAGTGGGGGAAGGGAGAGGTGTGGGACGAGGGAGAGGAGTTATAATGTGTGGTGGTGCTCAAAGAAGGGCCAGAGCTAGTGTGACCAATGAAATAAGAGCTACCATAATAGATCATGTCATAAACCATGGACTATCATAAAGAGAGGCTGGCGAACAAGTTCAGACAAATCTCACCCGGGACACATTGGCATCAATTGTTCATATTTTTAGAGAAACCAACAGGTAGGGTATCTCTCTTCCTACTGCAAAGTTTACAGTAAACAATGTTACCACGTATTACAGCGACTGTATGCATCGGCCTAATATGGAACTGTATTTTGTCCCTCTAAGGATTTAACGTCTACCTCCCTCTGTGTTAATAATAATAATAATAATAAGTTTTATTTATATAGCGCCTCTACCATACTCAAGGTCGCTGTACACAAAATATACATACATACACTATATGGACATAAACATACAAAAATACAGAGGAGAAAACTATTCTAAGCAGAGTAAGATTGGAAATATTGTAAGAAAAGATATGTTTTTAGTTGAGACTTGAAGGAGGATATAGTAACAGTGTCGCGTAGATAAAAAGGGAGGGAATTCCAGTGTTTCGGGGCCACAGCACTGAACGATCTTCCACCCATAGTAGAGAGACGAAAACGTGGTACAGTGAGTAGTCTAGAGTCAGATGACCGGAGAGTACGTGGAGGACAATACCAGTGCAGACGCTCAGATAAATAGTGGGGAGCAAGTCCATGCAGACATTTAAAAGTTAACAGTAGAATTTTGTATTGGATGCGGACAGAGACAGGTAGCCAATGAAGATTATAGAGCAAAGGGGTAATGTGGTCCGATTTTTTGACTTGGTGGATGACTCTGGCAGCAGAATTTTGTACATATTGTAGTCTAGCGATAGTTTTAGCGGGAAGCCCAATAAGCAGTGCATTACAATAGTCAATACGTGCGGTTATTAAAGCATTGATTAGAATTTCGGTATCTTTAGTGCTGAGAACTGGTCGTAGTCGGGCGATGTTACGAAGGTGGTAAAATGAACTCTTGGTAACTGAGCTAATATGAGCTTGAAATATAAGAGCAGAGTCAAATGTTACGCCTAGATTTTTAACAGTGTTAGTGGAAGGTCCTGGGGATGTGGGAGGGGGGGGGGTTCGGGAGCGAGTTCAGCTTCCTGACAGCCTGATGGATGAAGCTGTCCTACAGTCTGCTGGTCCTGGCCTGGAGACTCCGCAGTCTCCTCCCTGATGGCAGCAGACTGGAGAAGCTGTGTGACGCTGTGTGGGATCACCTGCAATGCAGAGGGCTTTGCGAGTGAGACGGGTTCCATAAATGTCCTGGAGGGAGGGGAGAGAGACACCAATGATCTTCTCAGCTGCTCTCACTATGCGTTGCAGAGTCTTCCGGCAGGACGCGTTGCAGGCGCCATACCACACAGTGATGCAGCTAGTCAGAATGCTCTCGATGGTGCCTCTGTAGAAGGTGTACATGATGGGGGGTGGGGCTCTGGCTCTCCTCAGTTTGCGGAGGAAGTAGAGACGCCGCTGTGATTTCTTGGCCAGTGCTGCAGTGTTGTCGGTCCAGGAGAGGTCCTCTGTGATGTGCACGCCCAGGAACTTGGTGCTGCTCACTCTCTCCACAGTCGCACCGTTGATGGTCAGAGGAACATGCTGAGTGTGCGCTCTCCTGAAGTTGACAACAATCTCCTTCGTCTTCTCCACGTTCAGAGAGAGATTGTTGTCACTGCACCACCCGGCCAGACGGCTCACCTCGCTGCTGTAGTTTGTCTCATCTCTGTTGCTGATGAGACCCACCACAGTGACGGTGTGCAGTCGTGTGTCAGCAGAGTGAAGAGGAGGGGGCTCAGCACACATCCTTGGGGGGCCCCAGTGTTCAGTGTGATGATGCTGGATGTGTTGCTTCCAAACGTGTACTGCCTTAAGTCAGAAAGTCCAACAGCCAGTTGCACAGCGAAGTGTTGAGCCCCAGCTCGACCAGATTGTGAATGAGCTGTTGAGGGATGATTGTGTTGAATGCTAAACTGATGCCTATAAACAGCATTCTGACGTATGAGTCTTTTTTCTCTAGATGTGTGAGTGCTGAGTGGAGGGTAGTTGAGATGGCATCATCGGTCGACCGGTTGGACCGATATGCAAACTGGAATGGGTCCAGGGAGGGGGGGAGGGCAGACTTGATGTGGTGCATGACTAGCCGCTCGAAGCACTTCATGAGGATGGGAGTAAGTGCAACAGGACGGTAGTCATTGAAGCAGGATGGTGATGGCTTCTTCTGGACTGGAATGATGGTGCTAGCTTTGAAGCATGTGGGAACAACAGCCTGACTAAGTGAGATGTTGAAAATGTCTGCGAAGACATCAGTGAGTTCTGCTGCACAGTCTCTCAGTACACGCCCAGGAATGTTGTCAGGACCCGGAGCTTTGCGTGCATTGATCCTGCTGAAGGATCTCCTCACGCTGTCCGGGGTCAGCATCATCAACTGGTCACTGGGAGGCGGTGGAGTCTTCTGTGCAGTGGAGCTGTTTTGTGCCTCAAAGCGAGCGAAGAAGGCGTTCAGCTCATTCAGCAGAGAGATGTTGCTGTCACAGGTCCGCTGTGGGGGTTTGTAGTCCGTAATGGTCTGTATCCCCTGCCACAGGCTCCGAGTGTCTCTGCTGTCACTGAAACGATGGGCTATCCTCCTGGAGTACTGTCTCTTAGCCTCTCTGATGCCGCGGGATAGGTTGGCCCTGGCTGTTCTCAGGCCCCCCTCATCTCCAGCTCTGAAGGCAGCGTTCCGCGTCTCCAGGAGTCTGTAGACCTCCCCTGTCATCCACGGCTTCTGGTTGGCCCGGACAGTGATGGTTTTTGTGACTGTTACATCCTCAATACACTTGGTGATGTAGGCAGTGACAGTTTCCGAGTACCCCTGGAGGTCAGTGGTGTTATTGTAGGTGGCAGCCTGCTTAAAAATATTCCAGTCAGTTGTATCAAAGGAGTCTTGAAGAGCGTCAGACGACCCTTCTGGCCACACTTGAATCTGTTTCCGAACTGGTTTGGCGACTTTAACGAGCGGTCTGTATGCAGGCATTAGCATGACAGTGATGTGGTCTGAGACACCAAGGTGGGGGAGGGGGAGGGCTTTGTAAGCTCCTCTCTGTGTGGTGTAAACAAAGTCTAGAATGTTATTACCTCTTGTTGGAAAGTTAATGTGTTGGTGTATTTTTGGAAACACACTCTTTAAGTCAGCATGGTTGAAATCCTCCGCTATGATGAGAAAAGCATCGGGGTGTGCTGTCTGCTGCTTACAGTAACCACACATTCTATAAAGCAGTCTGAGATGTATTATTTTATTAATGAATTTCTGCATCAAAAGACCTGAACCCAAGAAAACATAAATGTAGAGGCTTCAAAAGAAACTTCAGTGCAAATCACAATCTATGATCAATAAAATATACTTTCTATACATGGATGGATGGATGGATTTTTTATTTGGATGGATGGATTTCACATATTCTCAAAATGTGCTGTCGCAGTCTTGCCAGTTCATTTCTGTGTGTGTGTGTGTGTTGTAATATCAACCGTCCATCAGTGTTGCCAGATCCAGCTGATGAATTCCAGCCCAAAAACCGCCAAAATGCACACAAAATCGCCCAAAATATGTATTTATTTCAGTATTTTCATTCAGGAGATTTTGGGTAACTGCACAACTGACAGATGACTTTAAGCACACTGCCAGCAGTGTGTGTGTGTAACCATAGCGACAAAATTACCAACTTTCGGACCCTGCACGTAAATATATCATTTCGTTTTTAAAAATGCAGTTATGTATTTAAAAGTTGCTGAATGGATTCATTTGGAGACTCCGAGATCGGCAGAGAGAGGCAGGCAATGCAACACTAAATAGTGGGGGGGACAAAACTTAGATTTTGAATACACAAAGACATTGTTTCAAAAGTACAATGGCTCCTACGCATATCAATGATACTGTGTTCCCAGATTATCTTAGCGAGAACAATGTAATTATTAGTGGTGGGAATAATGGAGCTGAATTATCCCTTTAACCTAAACCAAATTCATAAATTCTGGAGGAGACGTCTGCAATTTTAAGAATGCTTAACGAGGTAATTGAACTTTTTAGTGGAGAAACCATATGAGACACAAATTATTCAAAGAGTATTTTTTTTGTGTCTTAAAACATGTCTAGAGAGGATCCTTATCAAGAAAACCTTTAGACTTAAGCTTCAGACAGACCTTTAAAGAGCTGAGGAAGGGACAAAATGTTCTCACTTTATAAAAGCCAGCTTCCTTGTCCCAAGGATAAAAGTACAGGAGCACACACACACACAGATATGGATAGAGGCTATGTGCTGTTCCTTGGTAGTAGTCCACTCTCTCTGAGCACAGTATTGACAGTCGGTGTGAGGTCGGCGCTGTAGCTCATCAGTCGGCCGTCATAAATCAGGTCTTTTGGTGTCAGCTTGGTTTGTACCGCAGCTCTGCACAGACAGAAAGCAGAGATGCAACTGTTACATACAAACTGAGCTAAACACTAGCACCAAGGAGTGCTCAAAATAAGATTTCTTCTAATAACAACTTCAGTATTCCTCTTAGAAACACAGGGCTCTCAAACAAACTGACTGACCAGATTGACTAAGAAAATGGTGCAGAGCAAATGTGCGCTGTGGTTCTCACTGAGACTGAATGTGTACGTGGTCTTGATACAGCTGATGTTTCACTAGAATAAATGCAGCTGAATGCAGGAAAGAAATATGTTTGCAAATTTTACAATCCAATGATTGTGAAGTTAAAATTCAAGTTTGATGGAAACAACTTCCAAAAGCAGCTCTCTGGATATTCTTCTGTAGAATAAAGCTAAAGTCACCTTTCCTCTCCAGCTACAACCTCTCTCATGGTTGTGTAAATCCTCTATGTGCTGTTTTCACGCCTGCTTTTTAGATAAATTCAGATTGTGAGACCTTAGTGAATCCAGCAAAAGTCATAATAAACCTCAGTTAACATGTCTTCCCCTATTATTTGAGTGGTCCTCACTTTAAAGTGTGTGCAGTAAGGAAAGAGCCACACTTTGAAAACACTTGCTAAAGTGACTCCAGACTTGTGGGTGTGTTTGATGAACACATTTAGTCTTTCAGAGGGGTGTACTACGAAGCAGGCTCGACATAGCCTGGCTTTCTTTGAGTGAGCTGGCTCGACAAACCCCGAACTCGCAATCAGAGGTAACTGGTACCACGACGGTGGTTATTAACTGTCTTTGTTAACCCACGCTTCCTTCTTCAGGCTCCATAAAAGAGGGCGTTTGAGCGTCATTTGACTCTTCTTCGGCACAAAATGGAGCAGCCCTGTCTCCTAGAAATTACATTTAGACGCAAGTAATTGGCAACAGTAAAGACGTTTTGAAGGAAATGTAATCGCTGTCTGAATTATACAGATCACACGCCGCCTACATTTATTTAAAATATATTTGATAGGGGCGATGCAACTTAACATAGTTTCAATACAGAGCACTGATGTGCTACCAGGGTGCCACATCTCATGCCTTTGAAGGTCTCTGGTGAATCTCTTCTCATCAACCAACTCGGAGAGAGGAGAGGCTGCGGCCACCTCGACAAGCGGAATGCCGGCAGAGTAAGTGAATTTATACAGTTCACCTCTCTCACTGCCTCCCGTTTATTTCTAAAGTGGCCGCTGCACATTCAGAGCTCTTAAACATGATACTCAAGAAGTGCATTCAGGTCTGACTCCGTCCCATAATGAAGGAGACGTGGAAATAGACTAATAGACTAATCAATTTTGTAATCTGTGTTCTATCAGCTGCATTAGTGTCAAACGGGCCTGCAGCTGATCAGGACCAAACATAAAAACATAACCCAAAGTGTCTGTAGCTGCTGAGCTTCATCACCCTGTTAGTGTTGGATGATCTGCTGTTTGTGTTAATATTACAGATGTTCTGCATCACCAAATGAATGCATGTTTGTTGCCATGACAACGCGATGTGTACAGTTTGCGATAGGCCGACTGTGACTGCACGGCTTCGTTGGGTTGCATATTAACGCACGTCTGAGCAAGTTTGCATATATAAAGTATTCCCCCAGCTGAGAATCTGTATCCTCAGAGAGAATATCATCAGGACCAGAATCAGGGGAAGGGCGACGCTTTTTACAGATGATTTAACCTTTCGTGACCCTGAAAACTCTGGCTTTAGACTCAACGTAGCTCTCGGTCTCCTCCCCTTTTTTAAAGAGGAAGGGGTGTTTAAATACCTTATTCATTCTTTCATTGCGCACATTTCTGTCACACATAGACCTTAAAAGTGATAAAATGGCATGTCCTTTTATGGACGATCCTGTAGCTGAAGAGGCTGCATTAATACGTCAGAACTTACATTTACGTCGGGAGAGGATTTTGAGGCCACTTGTGGATTTTTGGTCATATCCCTGTGCATTTTTGTTTGAGCGGTATCGTTTTTCTTTACAGTCAATTAGATACATCTATAATCTCATCCATCCTTAAATTAGTAACATCAGCCATCGTGGCTGTGGACTTTACATCCGCGCAGATGCTTTGCGTTGCTTGTTTCTTTGCAAATGCTAGTTTTCTGTATAACATCGGTGATGCAGAACATGTTAGTAAGGCTGCTGTATGCAGAGCGGTAAGGAACGTGTGCCCCGCTCTTAAGTGCTTTCTGAGAATTTTTGTGTTGTTTCCTGGCTACAAATTACATCTTCAACAGTGTTATTAGATTAATGTAATAACTAATCACTCTAAAGAATTGGATTACTTATTACTAATTACTTTCTAAATCCCATATCAACCCCACCCACTTGAACAATACATGAAGACATGAAACTGACCAAAGTGTGTAGAGGGAGATGGTTAAATTGAAAATATAACTTTTAACATGAAAAAATTAGGTTAAATCCACTATTGTTTTAAACAGAACTGTTCTATAGTCTATGCAGTAATTAATGCAATTACTTCAGATGTAACTTTAAATTACAGAAGAATTAAGAGTAATCCTTTTTCAAGTGAAACATAATTAAAGTACAGTATTTAAATGTATTAGTAATTAATTACACCCAACACTGTATAACAGTAAATCAAATTTAAACTTAGGGCATTGACTCCTCCCTGTCCTTCGCCGCTGCAGCCGTGTTGCTTTAAAAAGAAATATGTGTTCATATTCTCCGTAAGTTTGTAGAAGCACATCCAGTTCTGCTGGCGAGAAATATGCAGACCGCTTTTTGTCTGGCGCTGTTTCCATGGAGGCTCATAACATCTGCGCTCCATTGATGATGGCTTTCTATAGTTGTGGTGCACACGCTGAACTCAGTCAGTCTACTGAGAGTTGATTAAACTAACTAACTTCAGCTGTTCTGTAACCGAAAACTTTCCAATCTCAGAGCAAGTCAACTCAGAGTTCAAGTTTAAACTCAGAGTTGGTTGAACCTCCTTATTGAAACGGGCCCCTGAACCAATGATGTGTCACATTCTCCCAACAAATAACAACGCAATCACACATAGGAAGTGAATAGGAAGTAAACAACCATCAGTCTACCTTGTGTGGTACATCCGTGCTATTTCACTGTCAACCCAGGAGCAGCCATTCTGTGACTGCAGCACTCCGTGGACGGACGTCATGAACACAGCTCGTGGGTTGACAATGACCTTGAAATTTTTGTAATGAGTCTCTAGAATGATGGGTTCGTGGTACAGGTGAGCCAGGATGTTCACCCCGGGCACATCCTTCCAGGTGGGGATCTGCAGGGACAGAGTTTTGGAGGCGGGAGGAGGCAGCGTGACGGATTTGGGGAACACCGTGTTCTGAAACATGTAACACTTGTCAGGGCCATATTTCTTTTCCAGCAGCGGCAACAGCTCCAACCAACTGGTGATGGAATGATTAAAAAAATACATTGGTAAGACTTTTTAAACACCACCTGTTTACATTCATAAGCAACATATAAGCAATTAATAAATGCTTTGTTACAAACAGTAGCTCAGTATAATGCCGTTGGAAGCACATATGCATTATGTTTAATGTGTTGCATTTGGAAACATCTATAACTCCTCATATGAAGCATCAATAACTGCTGTTAAAACTGTATAAATAATTATATGGTAATTATGATCACATAAAGATATACTGTATTTCAAGTAATTGTAAAATCTATAAACTAAATCTAATGTGTGTAATCGAGTAATAAATACTTTGTAACAGTATAAAATTGTTTATTCTTTAATTTGTTTTCCATAAATTAACTTATTCATGTAGTTTTGTTTTAGCTTTTTATTCCTCTGAAAAGGAGATCTAAAGTAATGCTTTATTAATGTTTACAAATTCTTATACAATGTTAAAAACTATTAAGCACTTCTCAGGAGTGTGCGATCTGAGAATTATTTCATGCAGCCCGTGTACTGTGAGAACTCGATAAGGTACTTAAGTTGATACAAGGCATCATTTCCCTGAGTTCGTTTTTATCAAAAGACATTTGTCTCATTTCACGAGTCTACCTGGTGACTGACTGGGGCAGTATGAGCTCATCCACGTCCTGCAGGGCCACGTATCTGGATTGGTACATGTATCTGTAAACACAGTCATTGAGAGCAGGAATCTGGCCGAAGTAGTGGAGGTCACCTGGACCTTGTTCAGGCCTCCACCCTCGAGATACGTTCAGAAATCTGGACATAGACCAAGGAATCACCTCTAGTAAACCTGAGAAGGAGACTTTGAAAGAATTAGATTATATGGACATGTGTTAGCAGCCAAGGGGTTTTATTTTAGCATTTTTCTTACAATCTGGGAAATGACTTGACTTTTGTATAATAGGAAATTATAATCCTTAAGATTTTCATGAAATCAAGCCTGTTGTAATGCTACTTATGGTCAGCATTTTTTCAGCAATAGCCAATCAATGTATTTACATTCAGTGATGACCTCTATAGTAGTTGTGTTTGTTACACTGAGTCTGCCAATCCCACACTGGGATCAAATTACACATGATGGATTCACACATGCAGCATGTAATCCAACGTTACTGTTTGTTATTTAATCTCAATGATATCATCTTCACTGTTTACTGGTGACTCTGGTACAGCTGTATCAGAGAGATTAAGTTACAGCTAATGCTAACCCAACATGTCCTGCTGCTGCTTCACATTTAAAGCAGTTGAAATACACGGCAACTCTTATTGTGAAGCGGTCACAGGTAACACAGTGTATTTGTCACTGAGGTTTAGCGCTGACAGCAGTCGTTCGCCAAAAATGCAGCTACAACACAAGCCGTGGTCATTTTGGTCGTTTTGTGTCAGCAGATCATTTTTAAAGACCTCAGGGAGTAATGAAGAGTCAGTAGCAGCCACAGTGAACTGTTGGAGGAAGAGCTGCAGGCAACAGGCTGCACACCTCCAACTCCTTTTACTGTGTGCTGCTGTTGTGTGGAGATCTACTTGTGCTGTGTGTGACATGATAAAATCAAATCATGATGGATATCCTTACTTCCTCCAACTCCTCCTGGGGAGCTGAAGGAAGGAAGTCAATGCCGGGAGAAAAGGGCGTTTGGCTGCTCTGCTCACACAATGATGTGGAAGGTTTGGAACATGAATGGATGGATAAAATACTCCGGTTGCAGTTGCTAGTGCTGTGAGGGGAGACCACACTATCACACACATAGAAGAAACACTCCACTATACTTCACCTTTGCTTGTGTAGTAGTCCAGTATGCGCTGTGTCTCATTGCTGCAGTTGGTCTTATATATGACAACTCTGTTCACCCCCAGTAACTGCATCATTTCCAAACTCTGGACCAGCTACAATACAACACAGGTATTTAGTTGACACGCTCCAGGGACCAAAATGACAGTCAAAAAGTCTTAGTTTCTCCATTATTAAAGTCAAACAGTGGTAAGAAGCATTGAGGGAATATTCTCTGGACTAACTAATGTATGATGGAAAGGTGATGGGCATGACAAGAAGTAATTGAAGCCAATAGAAAAGGAAGAAGCAAGATGAGTACGTTGCTTTTAGTCTGTCCTATTTTGTTCTTCTGCAATTCTCATTTCTGTGTGTCTTGGTCAGGAAACTTTAGGAAACTAACTGTAAAATCAGAGGTGTGTGACGTTACCTGCAGCACGTTCTTGAATTCATACATGGTGGAGAGGCAGACAGTGAAGTTGTAAGGAAAGGAGACCTTTTCCACCTGGTTCTTCACCTCCAAAAGCTCTTCATCAGGTTTATCAAAGTGGCCACAGAAAAGAACCACAGACACATTTTGACAATCACATTTCTTTACTGTGCTTTTAAAGTGTGGTACGTTCAAATAGGAGGAAACTGAATATCTTTGGGTTTTAGACTTTAAGCCAGACTTAACAAGCAACCCCGGTGGCTCACCTGGTATAGCATGCGTCCTAAGGATTTGTCCTTGCAGCTGGGGTTTGAATCCAACCTGTGGCCGTTTGCTGCATGTCATCTCCGCTCTCTCTCTCTCCTCTATCAAATAAAGGTAAAAAGCGCCCCCACTTGGGCTTCAGGAAATGTGATGGGAATTTTTCACTATTTTCTGAACATTTTATAGATTAAACCATTAATTATATTAGACAAAGACTTCTACAGCACAAAGATCCCCAAAGTCATTAAGGCGCGTCGTCTGGGCATAATTTGGTGCCAATCCGTCTGGCAGATGTTGAGATATTTCAAAAAATAAGTGACAACTTTGACCTGGTGCCGTTACAGGAAATGTCAGAGGACCTGGGCACCATGGACAATAGTTCATGGGTAAAAACCTGACGTGCAAAACCCTTCAGCACCTTTATAGTCGGCTGCAGCAGCAGAGGTCACAGCGATGTGAGATGGTGTCTCACAGTCTGAGGGGATAGGACACATGATGTCTGCTGTCCCGTACGCAAAGCCAAAGTGATCAGTGTGGACGTTGCGGACGCCTTTGGTGATGAACACTTTCTCCTGACAACAGAGATAGCAGCGATAGTCTACCTCCTCGCTCCTCAGCGCTACTGCAATAACACGAACCTGCATCAGAAGGCAGGAATAAGGATGTTATTACAACATTATGGGGAGCATGTGAACTTAACACTTCCCTTTTTATCCTGGCATTTTTAATTGTGGATACTGAACCCACTTCTATTATTGTTGCATCCACTGAGCACCACAGGAAGAAAAACTGGGCAGATGTGGTGCCCTGACATCTTCACTGACCTCTTTTTTTTCTGTGCGGTGCTCCCGATAAGCTGCTATCAGTTGCGTCTTCGTCCTGGTGACTGCCACGAAGGGAACGTTTTGTTCCTGAGGAACTGCATGAGTGATAAATGTTAAACCGAGTTGTTGCCTAAGTGCTTGACTTTGTCAACAGTTGTCTTTGCACAAAAGCTACTAAGCTGCACATTTCTCTGCACTCGCACCACAGCAGCAGTAAATAGAAAGCCAAAGAAATGTTTGGGTCGGAGTGATCACACAATTAAAGGACAATTGTTATCACAACCTGGGTCTTATTTTCATGGTTCTGCCATCAGTCCTATCAAGAATAGTAACATTGTGGTTACCAAGTGCTGAGATCTGGAGACAAGGTGATATCGCTATAAAGGAGTCAGATGGGTCAAGAACGTACGCAGTCAGACGATCAGAAAACAAACTCCGAGGTTAGTTAAACTAATTTGGGAGAGAAAACGAAGGCAAACAGTGAAGTTATTACACAAAATGTCCAATGTAAACATCCAGTGATTTCCTAACCTTGACCTTTATGTAGTGGTGTACACAGTTCCTGTACAAAGAGACATTGCTACTTCCCTTTTCTGTGCCTCACTTTCAGTTTGACCTCCAAATAAAGTTAGATAGTTTGGATAAACTATTGGCTTGTTTACATCCTGCCTGATCATCTGACTGCTTGTAGATGTCTTCCCAGATTAACACAGGTAAATGTGACAGCCTGACAGAATTTCTTCAGCTAAAAATGTGTCATCAATATTGCGAACACACAAATTAAGCTGAAAGGAACATGACAGAACAGAAGAGAGCTGAAATGATTGCGATTACACCTACAGGTGCTTTCACACCTGCAGTTTGGTTCATTTGCACTGGACCAAAGGAAACGATTATACATTGTTGCGCTTTAGTTCTGTTCACATGGACTATTTACAATTGAACCACGAGAAGTAAATATGAAGTCATGCAGACTGACAGGTCACTCATTGGTTGGACAGTTTAATGCTTCTCTGGTGTCACAAAGCACTCAGAAAGAAATAACAGATTTTAAGCATTATTACTATTTTTGATGGCCACACCAAAGCCATTGTTTGGTTTGGCCGTTCTGGGCACCCCTATGTAGATAAAAACAGCCCATTCTAAGGTAATAAAAACACAAATCTTATTGTCAGGTGATTATACACTAATGAAAACATACTTGTAAATATTATATTCCACTTCTCCCAAAGGCTCCTCCTAAGTGTTACACACTGGACCTTTAAGTTTATCTTAAGTTGTTCTTCTGTTAGCTTTGAGTTGCCAGTGCTGAGGGTGCTGCTGCTGGAGGGACATCTTGTCACACCTGAGCAGAAGATGTTCCCCCTAAAGCAGAGCAGTTAAATACAGGAAGTGGCCAATCAGACGCTACATCATGGAGGGGTCTGGGATTTCTAGTTTCCAGTATATTAGTTTTTTTCTGGTGAAATTGTTAAAATATTTAAACTGATAAAATCATTTTCATGTTTTCTTTTATTTGTAGTTTAGCTTTATCGTAGTCTTTGTCTTTGTTAGCTTTGTGTTCAGTTTAGACTTTTCAGTTTATATTAACGTATCATAGCCTGACTTTGATTGACCTCTTTTAATGGGCCAGAAATTTTGTTGCATATTTTGTAAATTGTGCGTTCTTTTACTGAGACCCTCCTTTTCAGGTGGTCTCGGTCTGATTGGTTGGTCCCCTTCAGAGTGGGTTATGTTTAGTGGAAGGGTTTTCGTGGAAAAGTTCTGCAGGTGGTTAGGTTTTGGCACCAAAAGCACTTTGGTTAAGGTCAGGGAAAGATCGAGGTTCAAGTTATTTTGATAAAACATAGACATCCTGCATTCAGATGCACCTTGGAATAGACTGTATAACACCCATGAATTTCACACCATTTTGAATCACCAAATGTGAAAAAAATGTTATTTCCCACATCAAAACAAGAAGCAGTGAAAATTGACCATTACAGTGAAAGGAAAGTGATCATGAGAGAGAAGTTCAGAAACAGGAAATAGTTAGATAATAAACAGCAGCTGAGGAGAACAGGAAGAATAAAGTTTTCTTTAGGAAAGAAGTCAGACAGACATTTTACATTTTCTAAAAACTTTAACAGAAAGCAGCATTCAGTAATGGTTAGTTTTCCTATTTTACCTGGACCACATTGTGGAGGCTTCTTTGTTTGCACTGGGATCTGAGTCTTATTGGCTGCTTGGAAGGTTGAGTACTGGTGGCTCTTGTCAAACCTTTGGATCCAAAGAAAATGATTTTGGTGAGGTCATTTAAATAATCATGTTTTTCTCGACTGTTAAATGAACAATTCCTGAGGTAAGAGAGGAGGAGTCTGATTATGAAGCCCATTGTTGTGCTACTGTAGTGTTTGTCCACCGTTTGGGTACATTTTCAGAAACAAAAGAGACTGCAGTCCCAAGAACAATGACAGAATAGGTTGCTTCAGCAAATTCCTAAAAAACCACATGAATTATGAAAATCTGTAAAAGAAAATGCAAATTAATGTGTGTTTCCATCCACTATCTTTATGCGAATATTGGGAGTATCTACAGGGAGTGCAGAATTATTAGGCAAGTTGTATTTTTGAGGATTAATTTTATTATTGAACAACAACCATGTTCTCAATGAACACAAAAAACTCATTAATATCAAACCTGAATATTTTTGGAAGTTTTAGTTTTAGCTATTTTAGGGGGATATCTGTGAGGGCAGGTGACTATTACTGTGCATAATTATTAGGCAACTTAACAAAAACAAATTTATACCCATTTCAATTATTTATTTTTACCAGTGAAACCAATATGACATCTCAACATTCACAAATATACATTTCTGACATTCAAAAACCAAACAAAAACAAATCAGTGACCAATATAGCCACCTTTCTTTGCAAGGACACTCAAAAGCCTGCCATCCATGGATTCTGTCAGTGTTTTGATCTGTTCACCATCAACATTGCGTGCAGCAGCAACCACAGCCTCCCAGACACTGTTCAGAGAGGTGTACTGTTTTCCCTCCTTGTAAATCGCACATTTGATGATGGACCACAGGTTCTCAATGGGGTTCAGATCAGGTGAACAAGGAGGCCATATCATTAGATTTTCTTCTTTTATACCCTTTCTTGCCAGCCACGCTGTGGAGTACTTGGACGCGTGTGATGGAGCATTGTCCTGCATGAAAATCATGTTTTTCTTGAAAGATGCAGACTTCTTCCTGTACCACTGCTTGAAGAAGGTGTCTTCCAGAAACTGGCAGTAGGACTGGGAGTTGAGCTTGACTCCATCCTCAACCCGAAAAGGCCCCACAAGCTCATCTTTGATGATACCAGCCCAAACCAGTACTCCACCACTCCAGTGATGTTGCAGCTCTGAAATATAGCCAAACTGGTGGCAAGTGGCATCTTGGCAGCTGCACGCTTGACTTTTCTCAGTTCACGGGCAGTTATTTTGCGCCTTGGTTTTTCCACACGCTTCTTGCGACCCTGTTGACTATTTTGAATGAAACGCTTGATTGTTCGATGATCACGCTTCAGAAGCTTGGCTATTTTAAGACTGCTGCATCCCTCTGCAATATATCTCACTATTTTTGACTTTTCTGAGCCTGTCAAGGCCTTCTTTTGACCCATTTTGCCAAAGGAAAGGAAGTTGCCTAATAATTATGCACACCTGATATAGGGTGTTGATGTCATTAGACCACACCCATTCTCATTACAGAGATGCACATCACCTAATATGCTTAATTGGTAGTAGGCTTTCCAGCCATACAGCTTGGAGTAAGACAACATGCATAACGAGGATGATGTGGTCAAAATACTCATTTGCCTAATAATTCTGCACACCCTGTAGATGAACAAATGGTGGAGCTAATTCTCCAGTCAGGTGTCAGTAAATCATGTTACATGTTGATGAGATAGGATTCAGATGCAGACAGTACTTGAGGAGTGGAGTCTTTATTGTTGCTTACCAACAGGTAGACAGGCTTCGGAGATAAAGCCAGAGAGGCCAGATTGAGGTGGTTTGGACATGTTCAGAGGAGATACTGTGAATATATTGGTAGAAGGATGCTGAGGTTGGAGCTGCCAGGCAGGAGGTCCAGAGGAAGACCAAAGAAGAGATTTATGGATGTACTGAGAGAGGACATGAAGTTAATTGGTGTGAGTGAAGAGGATGCAGAGGACAGGGTTAGATGGAGGCGCATGATTCGCTGTGGAGACCCCTGAAAGGGAGCAGCCCAAAGGAAAAGAAGAAGGTAGTCAGGCGAACTCGGTAAACAGGCAGGCAAACAGAAAACCAGGAGCATGACAAGATCGACACAGAGGGGACTAAAACGCAGGGAAGACACGACATGAAGGCACAAATAATGATCCAGCAACAGGAGAGGGAATCACACAAACTAAATACACTCAGGGGAGATGAAAACAACAAGGCGTGGACAAGGACAAACACAGGTGAACACAATCAGGGAATCAGGGACAGGAAGTAACCTCAGACAGAGACAGAGGGGAACAGACACATACCAAAATAAAACAGGAAGTACTAAATGAAAACCCCAAAACACAACTGAACAACCAATATCAAACTAAGACATGAACACACAGAACCGAAACCTAAGACAGACATCCTCAAAATAACAAAACTATACCAAACCCATGACAAACCACTGCAGAAGAAGAAGGGGCAACGAGATGAGAACATTCTCCCTCATCAGACAAGAAAATAGTTTGTGTGGCTAGGTCTTCCCACCATAGATTGCACACTCGTACATCAAGGCTGCATTTTGAAAAAAATCTGATTATTTATTTTGGCATTCAATGACGACATCTTTCAAATTACATTCATTCTTTTCTCACTTCGACACGACAACCGCCAAAACTCTGTACCTACAGGCCAATTTGCACATGCTTACACACAGTATTCAAAACTGTTAAACTTAAGTTCAAAACAGTAACATGATACAAAACTGAATAAGACAGCAATTTGCTACCTTTCTACATTATTGTAATGAAATATATTTTAAAGATAAAAATTAAATACTATAAAAAACCAATTGGACTAACCACAGCTGATTCCCATTGCAGCTGAACAGCTACACAGGTGTTACTCTTTCAGTTTCATTACCATCTATAAAAAAGGAGACAACTTTGGATTAGTTTTGTATTGTGATGTAGACATGTGACTGGCCAGGGATAGGGAAGTGGCTGGGAGAGGAATACATATGCGTGGTGGAAGAAGAATCAGAATAAGTTCGAGAGCTGTAGTCTCAGATGAGTTTTTTAGGTCTTTGTTTTATGAGTGACAAAGTGTGTTTGTTAGCTTACGACCTTTGCTAGTGTTATGGAAGAAAGAGTTGATTTGAGACATGAATGAAGTGTTTTGTTAGTTTTAGTGCATTTTGAATGTGAAGTTAACTGCTGTGCCGAGCTGAAAGTTATTTGGGAGAACTGTGTGAAGACCTAAGTATTGAGAAATGTGTCCTAGCGATTGTAAAAAAACTGTAAATGTTTCTGCACGGTTAGAGCCTTTTGCAAACCAAGTGTGTAGATGCTACTCCTCAAAAAGCCAAAGTGTACTCATGCAGGATTATAGAACGGGTCCCAGGGCACAGGCCCAGGGGCCCGAAGGGGGTCAGGTGGCCCCAAATACCAGAATGTAGTAATACCCCTGAACAACCTTTGAGCTGCTCAGATTTCTTCCATTTAGTTATAGTTATACAGTTGGACACTTTTTCAGAGTATGTGAGAATGAAACGGAGTGTAAAATCTGAACATAAAATTCATAAAGGTGGTTCAAGAAGTGACATAACAAGACATGCAGGTCTCCTTCCCTGAATCAGAGCGCAGAGCAGCACTCAGCAGCATCAAGTGAAGAAGATCCCGCTAACATTGCAACTAAAGGTTCAACAACAATGCTTCTGTGGTTTAAACCACCAGAACAACACAGTGAAATGGGCGTCTATGGTAGACTGTCCTCTCCTGCCACTGCATCAGTAATAACCTCAGGTCAGCACTGTAAAGGTGAACATATACTCTCATATAATTAGTGTAATGTGTCAAAACTGTTCTAAAGATATTCTGAAAATTACCGCCCCGCAGATGTATGTTTCTGCCAACCAGTGAAGTTGCAGTTTGCATCCATGTCTGTCAACACTTGGAAGGAATTGAATAAAAGATATGAAGCGTGTGTTTTGGCTAAATGGAATTCATCACTATATTGATGATATTTATGTACGATTCCAGTGAATATATTTTATTGTTGAACTGATTAATGAAGGATTATCATAGATGATTTCAGGTCACAATGACCTTTGACCTTGGAGACAAATGTGTCACCGTTTCAGTGTCCAACCAACTGTGAAATATGGTCACAATCTCCCCCTCTGTTCCTGAGTTATGGGGTTAAATAAAATGGCCAAATAAGGGATTTTCCAGAACATTATGATGTCACAGTGAAGTTGACCTTTGACCACCAAATTCTAAGCAGTTCATTCCGTTAACACCTTTTAGATGAATTTCGGTTCCGTTACCACATAATCTAACGAATAACATCAGAAAATTAGAATAAACCCCAGTTCTGTGTTTAAAATCAAACTTCACTATTTGTGAGAAATCCATGATTTCCCTGTGAAAAGAATGACTTACTCCTGCAAAGTACTTACAAAAACATTCAGCTGTAACACACATACATATAAATACACAAAGAGAAGCTCTATAAAGTAAAACACTGCTGAAACCTTCATGAATATGTGATGCTGCACATTTAATCGATCTTTCCTTCTCCACCTGTGCTGTTTTTATACGGACAAAAAGTAGTTCCAATATGGACTCCACCTTCCATATCTGAGCCACATGTAATGCCACAGTTGGAGTTGGTTGAATGAATTATTGTCATATTGAAGCAGATCAGACTAGTATTTTCACCCACCTGTTGGTACAGATCACCATGTTGAGAGAGAGGACGATGACGAGTACAGAGATGTACAAAAACAGTCTAAACTCCTTTGGAGAGGGCAGCTGCTTACTGTCGAAAGACATGGTGCCTCAGTTCTGCTGCTTTTGGCTCTGATTCGTCAACCTAAGAGAAACTTGGACAAGCAGAAGTGAGGGAGTGATTCTTATCTTTTCCCTCAGATGCTTCAGCTCCAGCTGCTCAATCACCCTTAGTGGAGAAACAGTTACAGGAAGCCGATGACTTGCTGAATAGAGAAAGAATAAGGAAATAAGAGCATGCATCCTCTCCAAAAGCATGTTGAAAGAACCAGACTAGATGGCCTGCTGATGGCCTGCAGGGACTGCATTACTCATTTCGTCACACAATAGGAGAGCGATGGACAGAACAAACCAACAACCCCTTATAGCAAAAGGACAAAATGGTTTGTCCGTGCCGACCAACTGAAACCATGTGACTGTTCCAAAAATGAATGCATTCTGATCTGCCGCCTCTATAGAGTTGGGGCCGGCCTCTGCTTCTTGAAGTATGTTTTCCCCACCCTGAACTGAAAATGAAACTTCAGTACGTACATCAGTTAAGTGAATGCATCCGTTCACTTCTGAATTCAGTTCAGTTGTACATTCAGTCTGTTACTAGTCCAAGCTGCCACGTTCAGTTCAGTACAAAACTAGCCTATATAAGCACTGCACAGAAGGTTAATATCTCAGAAGCCTGTTATTTATGACAGAGTTATCAGATTATGATTATTTCTGTGACCTTAGCTGTACTTTACCAAAGTAGTAACATACTCTTAATCACAACGGAGCTGACAAAGGGACTCTGTCACCAGTAAGTGGAGCTCAAGCCAGTATAGTCAGTTCAGTTTAAAGATTCGTTTTCAGAGATGCACTCGTACATTCACTGCACACCTCATTCACAGTGCGTTGTATGGTGCCATTATTGTAGCAGAACTCATTACATTTGTTTGTGTATCTCAATCCATGTGTGCGTTATCAGAATTTGTAAATGTGTTAAAAATGTCCTAATCTGTATTCAGATTTGTAAATGTATTGAAAAATCTGTAAATGCGTGCATAGATATTAATGGCTGAAATGCTCCAGGAGCTGGAAATACAGACTAGTCATCAGTTAGAAGGGACAGGCCTCTCAATTGGCTATCTTTTTACACGTGACTTTTGCTTAACTTCATCTGCAAATGTGTGTGGCGATTTCTCCGTATGCCTCAGTAGCTATGCAGCGGACATACCACCAGTCAGCGGCAGCACCCACGTTGCTGGGCTGGGTAGTGGTTGTGAAAATGCAATCTGCATATAGGTATAATAAGAACTAGCTGTCATATGTCATCCTTGGGGGAATAAAAGTAGAAGAATCTAAAATAAATCATCATTTTCAAATAGAAAATAAATTGTAAATGTGCACTCTTTTCAGTGCAAAATAATGATTTGACACATGTTCCATTTAAGTTATTTTACATTGTTCTACTTTTATTTCTCCAAGGACGACATATGAATGATGAATTTGCTGTTTATCAGACCACAGCAGGTTGAAAAAACGGGGGTGTTTCTTGGGGCCTTGGAGTTTGGAGGACTGGGGGAGTGTTGGTGTTGTTCACACAGCTTGCACAGGAGCTTTGGATTGGAGAGTCGTCAAACTGGCCTCACAAAGATAACCAAGAACAACAGGACATAACTATGAAAATAACTAACTAGAAATGCAAATGTAATTTTCCTGCCACAGCAGAAGTGTAGCAAAAGTCACGTGTAAAAAAAAAAGCCTAGTAGGCCTTGTCACACTACATTGAGTTTAGTGAGCAAGGCATACGGGGCAGCGGGTCAGGCGGGGCATGCCCAGCCGACCTGCTTAGGACCTCAACTTTGGTGGAGCACTCACATCCGAGGATGGACCGAGCTCCACCATGCTACGACAATGGTTTAACCCCCGTCGCCAGAGGTCTCGGGCCTGAGCTGAGGGTGGACCACCTCAGCCTTCAAAATCTCGCAGCTCTTACATACTGGCTCAGAAAGCGAGTGTGGCCCAGCGTGCCCCTCCCTAGCGGCCTAGGGGCTCGCTCCAGCCTGCTCGGAGTGGACCTGAGAGGGAGAAGACGGACCTGAGGGCCGTGCTTCTTTCCCAGCAGGCCTCACAGACGAGGCCCTGACTCGAGCGTGGTGGTTGCAGGTTCGGGGGGCGGTCAGGCATATACATGCCGATCCTCGGGGATTTTCCACCGCTGCAGCGCTTCGGGTAACCGAGGCCGCCACTCCAGGTCCCCCAGGCACCAGCCTCGAGCGGTTGGTTCCCCTGAGGGACTCTTCTGCCCGCTTGAGAAGCTTGACCCGGTGTGTCGCACTGAGTTTGCACACTGTTCGACAAGGTTACAAGCTTCGGTTCCGGTCCACACCCCCATGATTCCAAGGAATCTTGGAAATAGGGGTCGACCAAGTACAAGCATAGGTGATGGAGCGAGAAATACATTCTCTCTTTACAATGGGGCCATAAAACAAATCACCACCAGAGGGATGCATACCGGGTACTATAGACGGTGTTTTGCGTCCCGTTTTAGATCTTCGTCACCTGAACCATTCTCTGAGGAGACTTAGGTTCCGGATGCTGACGATCCCTATGATTGTGAGTCTGATTCAGTCCGAGGACTGGTTCGTCACAATCGATCTAAAGTACGCGTACTTCCACGTTCCATCATTTCAGGACACCGGAAGTTCCTGCGGTTCGGGGCCAAAGCTTACCAATATCGGGTGCTTCCCTTCGGCCTAGCACTCTCCCCTTGCACCTTCATGGAGTGTATGGACTCTGCCCTGGCTCTTCTCAGATTCCAGGGGATCCGCATCCTCGATTCTTTTGGACGACTGGTTGATTTTATCCCAGTATCGTCTCACGCGGTACGGCATTGAGATGTTGTACTTGAGGTGCTTGAGGTTGAGGCTCAACACGAGCATCCTGACTATGGAACTCAGGGTGCAGCTAGGCCGACATCTCACTGCACTTCAGTTTCATTGACTGTTAGGCCTCATTGCTGCAGTGTCCACCGTGATTCCGCTTGGATTGCTGCACATGAGGCAGCTGCAGTGGTGGCTCAGGGATTTTCCCCGAGGGGCAATCCCTTTCGCCTGATCAAGGTTTACATGCAGGTGCATGCGTGCCTTAGACAGGTGGAGACAACGGGTGTTCCTGACCCAGGGCACAGTGCTGGGAATGGTGTATCACCATCGCACACTTTCGACGCACGCTTCCAGCACCGGATGGGGCGCGGTTTTGGAAGGCCGTACAGCCCAAGGTCTGTGGTTGACCCCGCATCTATGGCACATAAATTGCCTGGAGATGCGAGCGGTCTTGTTGGCATTTTCTTCCAGATCTCAGGGGCCACCACGTGCTTGTCCGCTCCGACAACACAGCGGTGGTCTCCTACTTAAATCGACAAGACGGTCTGAGGTTGCGCCCTCTGTGCAGACTGGCGTGCCAGATCCTTTTTGTGGTCCCAGGGAAATTTCTCTCTCTCAGAGCACTTTTCATACCTGGGTACCTCAATGTGGGAGCAGACATCCTGTCGAGGCAGGGGCTGAGGCTGCACCCCGAGACGGTGCAGATGATTTAGAGGAGATTCGGCAGAGCACAAGTTGACCTGTTCGCATCCTCAGACAACGCTCACTGCCCCCTCTGGTTCTCCCTTGTGTATCCAGCGCCCCTGGGGCTGGATGCCATGGCTCAGCCGTGGCCGAGGCTACGGCTGTACGCTTTTCCCCCAATTGCTCTGCTCCCGGGGGTTCTAGAGAAAGTTCGCCGAACAGGGGCCCAGCTGCTGCTCGTGGCCCCGTTCTGGCCTGCCAGAATCTGGTTCTCGGGCCTGGTAGCCCTCCTGGACGGCCCCCTGTGGGAGATTCCCGTCAGGAGGGACCTGCTGTCGCAGGGCCAAGGCAAAATATTCCATCCCCAGCCGGGGAAATTAAAGCTGTGGGTCTGGCCCCTGAGGGGGACCAGCTCGGAGCTGCCGGTCTCTCTACCGAGGTAGTTGAGACCATCTTACACTCTAGAGCCCCCGCCACGAGAAAACTGCATGCGGACAAGTGAAAAATTTTCCCTACATGGTGCCTGGAGCGCCATCTTGACCCAGTTTACTGCCCAATGGCTTCAGTACTGGAGTTCCTCCAAAGCCGGTTTTCGGCTGGACTCTCCCCCGCTACACTTAAGGTGTATGTGGCTGCATTTGCAGCATTCCACAGTTTGGTGGATGGCTGCTCGCTTGGGAAGCACCGCTTTGTTACCAGTTTCCTTCGTGGCACCTTGAGGATGAGGCCTCTGGTTCAAGTCAGAGTCTCTCTGTGGGATCTGACAGTGGCGCTGGATGAACTGACCACAGCACCATTCGAGCCACTGGACGATGCATCAGACAGGTGTCTGGCCTTAAAGATGGCATTTCTGCTGGCCCTGTCTTCTCTCAAGAGTGGGAGATTTGCAGTCCCTGTCGGTGGCGCCTGCTAACCTGGAGATCGTTCCAGGCGCAGTTAGAGCCATCCTGCATCCCAGGCCGGGTTATGTACCTAAAGTACCCACTGAGGTGGCCCGGCCGGTAGTCCTGCAGGCGTTCCATCCTCCTTCAAAGTCGGCGGAACAGGAAAGTAGGCTGCAACTGCTTTGTCCAGTCAGAGCCCTGGCGTTTATGTCCGGAGGACATCCCAGTGGTGCAATTCGGACCAATTGCTGGTATGCTTCGGGCCCCCTTTGTAAGAGCTGCCCGGCTACCAAACACACTATTAGCAGGTGGATAGTTGAGGCTATCGTTTCAGCATACGAGGTGGGCGGTTTGCATTCACCTCTGTCAATAAGAGCTCACTCCACACGTAGTATGGCATCCTCCAGAGCTTGGTGGTCGGGAACCCCCCTCTCCGATATATGCGATGCTGTGGGATGGTCTTTGCCTCACACCTTTGTGAGATTTTACAGCCTAGACCGCTTAAATAATCCGGGATCTGTGGCTCTCTTGTCTTGAAGTGTGCCCTGCTGGCTTCACACTCTGACAGGCATCCCTTCAGCATGGCAGAGTTGGTACTGCGTTCCCAATAGCGTCAGCTGACGCAGCGTTGAAGTTCCCTTGAAAGGGAACGTACCAGGGAACGAGACGCTGCGTCAGCTGACGCTATGGGGAACGCCTTCAGCGTGACTGCCTCTGAATCTCTGTATCAACTTAGACCAATCTTGATTGGGTTTAACGTCAACATGTGACATACGCCGGCGGAACCGGACGTTTAAGGGGAGCCGCTTCACTGTTGTCGTCAGCCTTCTGATTGACTGAAGCAAGCCGCTCACAGGCATGCCGGAAGTATGGCAGCGAGACGCAGCGTCTTGTTCCCTATCAGGGAACCATTGTTACATACGTAACCTGGTACGTTTTGTTCTATCTATTCCTTGGTTGCCTTAGTTCTGTGAGGGTCTTGTCTTATTTTGAAATTTGCTGTGTAGTCTATGTTTTGGTGTTTATTCTTGGACTTCCTGTTTTATTTTGGTAGATGACTGTTCCCCTCTGACTTAGTCTAGTTTTTTTTCCTGCCCCTGATTCTCTGAGTGTGTTCATTGTGTCTCGTTGCGCACCTATGTTTTGTTGTCTCCCCATCCCTAAGAGTATTTAGTCTGTGTGTCCTCCCTGTGTCTTTGCCAGTTTGTCACCATTGCTACCCTGCGTTATTTCTCCTCGTGTGTTTCCCTGAAGTTCGGATTTATTTCGGTGGCTGTTGGACTTCTGTCATGTTCCTGGTTTTTGGATTTATTGCTGCCTCCAAGACACTTAACCCTAACCCTCCTTTCCTCACCTCAACGAGTCTGCATCTGGGTCCTCTTTCCCTTCTGCCCCCTAACTCACAACAGATTGTTCTGCTACTATATCGGCCCCATAGCTTTGTTATTGTAGTTGGTAACAAAACACAGCATCATAGTAATGAGAAATACTTCATTAATCCCCGAGGGGAAACTCTTTGTAAGCAGCTCACTATCACGTCAGTGTACACAAGAATGGAAGTACTAAGCAAACAAAAATATAATACAGGTAAGTAAAAATACAGAGGTCATAAACAATTTGCCAGAATCTGAAAGTATTCATTTTGGCAAGAGGATTAAAAGTGTGTGAAAGGATGATTTCACAATATACAATGAAAAGAGCGAAATAATAACATCCTCTGCTAAGCTGTCCACTTGTTTTGGAGCATATTGTTCTCTCCCTCCTCCATACAGGTTAGTAGCAGGACGGCAGACTTAACATAATTATCTTCAGCCTCTTCCTCTGACTAACTCTGGCTGCACTCTGACCGACAGAGCTGTGTTGCCTGTTAACTATTATCTATGAGACTACTGCTTTGGCACAGCCCAACAAAAAGAGTGCTGCCAAAAAAAGCAAGAACTTTGACACAATGCAATGCAACGCCATGCAGTGGTTTGTATTTTTAGACATCCTTTAATCTTTATGGCCAGCCAGTTTGAAAAGCAGTTGTCTGGCAACATTCTCTAGATGGGGTTTGAAGATTTGCATAAAGGAAAAACTTGTTGGACATTCTTTTGCATCACACCCGAGTGTTAGTGTACCCAATTTTGGATAGGTATGAGTGTGCTCCCATGCCAACAAGATTGTGTGAGCAGGAGGAAACACAAGTGAACACAAACCATGGAAAACATCACAATCTTCCTGTCTCCACCCGCTTAGAATGTTATCAGCACATACCATCTACATTAAAATTTGTCACCCCATAATCGCTAAGGGCCAAACTCCATACTACCAGTTATACACGCAGTTATTATTCAGCAGTCATTGCTAGTCAGTTACGGTCTTCTTCTTTTTTCCTTTCGGCTGTTCCCTTTCAGGGGTCGCCACAGCAAATCATGCACCTCCATCTAACCCTGTCCTCTGCATCCTCTTCACTCACACCAATTAACTTCATGTCCTCTCTCACTACATCCATAAATCTCCTCTTTGGTCTTCCTCTAGACCTCCTGCCTGGCAGCTCCAACCTCAGCACCCTTCTACCAATATATTCACAGTCTCTCCTCTGAACGTGTCCAAACCACCTCAATCTGGCCTCTCTGGCTTTATCTCCGAAACATCTAACATGAGCTGTCCCTCTGATGTACTCGTTCCTGATCCTGTCCATCCTCGTCACTCCCAAAGAGAACCTCAACATCTTAAGCTCTGCCACCTCCAGCTCTGCCTCTTGTCTTTTCTTCAGTGCCACTGTCTCTAAGCTGTACAACATCGCTGGTCTCATCACCGTCTTGAACACCTTTCCTTTCATTCTTGCTGATACTCTTTTATCACACAACACACCTGACACTTTTCTCCACCCGTTCCAACCTGCTTGCACTCGCCTCTTCACCTCTTTTCCACAGTCTCCGTTGCTCTGAACCGTTGACCCTAAGTACTTAAAGTCCTGCACCTTCTTCACCTCTGCTCCCTGTAACCTCACCGTTCCACCTGGGTCCCTCTCATTGACACACATGTATTCTGTCTTACTGCGGCTAAGCTTCATTCCTCTGTTTTCCAGAGCAGACCTCCATCTCTCTAGATTCTCCTCCACCTGCTCCCTGCTCTCACTACAAATAACAATGTCATCCGCAAACATCATAGTCCATGGAGATTCCTGTCTAACCTCATCCGTCAGCCTGTCCATCACCAGAGCAAACAAGAAGGGGCTCAGAGCCGATCCTTGATGCAGACCCACCTCCACCTTGAACTCCTCTGTCACACCTACAGCACACCTCACCACGGTCTTACAGCTCTCATACATGTCCTGCACCATTCTAACATACTTCTCTGCCACTCCAGACTTCCTCATGCAATACCACAGCTCCTCTCTCTGCACCCTGTCATACGCTTTCTCTAAATCTACAAAGACACAATGCAACTCCTTATGACCTTCTCTGTACTTCTCCATCAGCATCCTCAAAGCAAACACTGCATCTGTTGTGCTCTTTCTAGGCATGAAACCATATTGCTGCTCACAAATGCTCACCTCTGCCCTTAGCCTAGCTTCCACTACTCTTTCCCACAACTTCATTGTATGGCTCATCAGCTTTATTCCTCTGTAGTTGCCACAGCTCTGCACATCTCCCTTGTTCTTGAAAATTGGCACCAGTACACTTCTCCTCCATTCCTCGGGCATCCTCTCACTCTCCAAGATCTTGTTAAACAAACTAGTCAGAAACTCTACTGCCACCTCTCCTAGACACTTCCATACCTCCACAGGTATGTCATCAGGACCAACTGCCTTTCCACTCTTCATCCTCTTCAACATCCTCCTCACTTCACTCTTGCTAATCTTTGCTACTTCCTGCTCCACACCAGTCACCTCTTCTACTTTTCGTTCCCTTTCATTTTCCTCATTCATCAACTCTTCAAAGTACTCCTCCCATCTTCCCATCACACTCCTGGCACCTGTCAATACATTTCCATCCTTATCTTTAATCACCCTAACCTGCTGCACATCCTTCCCATCTCTATCTCTTTGTCTGGCCAACCTGTACAAATCCACCTCTCCCTCTTTAGTGTCCAACCTAGCATACAAGTCCTCATATGCTCTTTGTTTGGCCTTTCCCACCTCTACCTTCACCTTACGCTGCATCTCCCTGTACTCCTGTCTACTCTCTTCAGTCCTCTCAGTGTCCCACTTCTTCTTTGCTACCCTCTTTCTCTGTATACACTCCTGAACTTCCTGGTTCCACCACCAAGTCTCCTTGTCCACTTTCCTCTTTCCAGATGACACACCGAGTACCCTCCTACCTGTCTCCATGATCATATTAGCTGTAGTGGTCCAGTCATCTGGGAGCACTTCCTGACCACCCAGAGTCTGTCTCAGCTCCTCCCTGAAAACTAAACAACATTCTTCCTTTTTCAACTTCCACCACTTCGTCCTCTGCTCTGCCTTTGTCCTCTTCATCTTCCTCACCACCAGAGTCATTTTACACACTAGCATCCTGTGTTGTCTGGCTACACTCTCCCCTACCACTACTTTACAGTCACTGGTCTCTTTCAGATTACAACGTCTACACAAGATGTAGTCCACCTGAGTGCTTCTCCCTCCGCTCTTATAGGTCACCCTATGTTCCTGCCTCTTCTGGAAGAAAGTGTTCACTACAGCCATTTCCATCCTCTTTGCAAAGTCTACCACCATCTGTCCTTCTGCGTTCCTGTCCTGAAGACCACACCTGCCCATCACATTCTCATCACCTCTGTTCCCTTCACCTACATGCCCATTGAAATCTGCACCAATCACCACTCTCTCACCTCTGGGGATGCTCTGCATCACTTCATCTAACTCACTCCAGAATTTCTCCTTCTCTTCTAACTCACATCCTACCTGTGGGGCATAACCACTCACAACATTGAACATCACCCCTTCAATTTCCAGCTTCAGGCTCATCAACCTGTCTGACACTCTTTTCACCTCTAGAACATTCCTCACAAACTCCTCTTTCAGGATAACTCCTACTCCGTTTCTCGTCCTATCCGACCCATGGTAGAACAACTTGAACCCTGCTCCTAAGCTTCTAGCCTTGCTACCTTTCCACCTGGTCTCCTGGACACACAGTATGTCCACCTTCCTTCTCTGCATCATGTCAATCAACTCTCTAGCCTTCCCTGTCATAGTTCCAACATTCAAAGTCCCTACTGTCAGTCCTACATTCTTAGCTTTCTTCTTCTCTCTCTGCCTACGAACACACCTTCCTCCTCTCCTTCTTCATCTTCGACCAACAGTAATCCAATTTCCACCGGTACCCTGTAGGTCAACAGCACCGGTGGCGGTCGTTGTTAACCCGGGCCCCGACCGAGTTACGGTTTTATATTATATATATTATATATTATTATATTATATGTTAGAGCTTTATGGGTTTGCAAAACTGAACTTCCTGGTTCATACTTCATCTCTGTTCAGTTTTTCAATGCTGGAGGTAGAAACGAAAGAAATATAATACAAAATGTAATAATAATCTAAAATCTGACAGAAAAGAATGACGTTGCAGAGGTGAGGAGACCAAAAAATGAACTAAAACGTCTAAAGACTCAAGTGTGAACACTGTTTCTAAAATCCTAGCTAGGGCTCTATCCTAGCTGCTTTCACATACAAAAATGGTTGGAAACCTAAATTACTTTTTTCTTCTGCACTTTTTTTTTATATTAGCCTATATGTCACGCTCGTGTTAAGTCTATCTTAATATGTCAGCGTGCACTAGTGCTGAACTGGTCACACCCAAACATAATAATAAATAATAAAGTAAATTCCTGTTTTTGTAAATCACGTAGGCCTATTTGAAATTTTTACAGCACGCACGCACCGCAAAACTACACAGTAATACTCCGTTAACAAACTGTATAGCCATTTTTTTACATTATCTCCACAGAAACATGATGCAGTACTTCCAAACATGAGTTAAAGGGTTAATGCACTTACCTTTCTCATACTAGTGTAGGACTAACGGATTCATTATTTCCCAAACATCGAGTCAGGACGACCGACATCTGGAGCGCCCTTCGGCTGCTGAGCAGTCTTTCTCAGCAGCCTGCTTATAATTAACAGCGAACTTTTATTTTAAGCTACAAGAGAATGTATTTCTCTTCCTGCACTGTGTTCAGCTGCGAGTAACGGAAAACACTGAAGAGCAACAAGGAGGCAGAGGGAGGTCCCCCCCGAGGAGGAGGTCTGATATAAAACTGTGAAAGTGAAAGTTAAACTCTTTAAAATTGTTTGAGAAACTTTTATTCCAATAAAGCCTTTCAACTTAATTGAAATTGAATTGAAATTGAAATCTAAATCTTTAAATGTAAATGGGAAAACATCAGTTCCAAGGTAGAACCAGATTTTAAATGAACAGATATATGAAGCCAATAAGCATGCAAACCTAATCACATTTTTAATGGTGAACTTGTTACTGTTGGCCATGAAACTGTTAGGGTTTGGTGGTGGAAACCAGGAAAACAAAGAAGCACGAGGAGGTAGCGAAAACACTTGGGAAGGCTGGGAAGGCAACACGCGAACATCACACGACACCGACACTGACACTGACATAGATACAATGATCCCACACCGAGACAAGGAGACACAAGAACTAAATACCTACAGGGGAGGTGAAGGTAACGAGACACAGGTGCAGGACATCATAGGTGAACACAATCAGGGAATCAGGGACAGGAAATAAATTGACAGAGACAGGGGGGAAACAGACATCTACCAAAATAAAACAGGAAGAAACCAGACCGAAAACAATAAACATCCCCAAAACACACCCCATAACCCCCACAACATGACAGAAACAGGACGAATAAGGGTAGCGCATGGTCATTTGTAACTTTATTATAATTTTTAAATTTTTCAAAAATTATAGAAAAACAAATAAAGCAACATATGCAATATAGAATAGGCTATAAGGCTAAATAAGTGCAATTATCAAAGTTGTACTGCCCCCCTGCTGCTTACTGTTTAATTCATTCTTCTACACTGCAACAGCTGTTGGCTGATGTGGCACTTGGCAAAACCTCTAAGGAAGTCTTGAGGTGTCGATTTTGGTACTCTCTAACAATAGAGTGACAACAGATATGTACTGACATGATTCTTTTGACTTCCATCATGGTTGCACACAAATTATTTTATGATCATACATTGTACAGTACATTTGTATTGGCATAGGTAATGTAAAATTGAAGCTGAAAGCTGGGAGAATATCTGAATCCTATGAGTAAATATTTGCCTTTCGTATGAAGACAAAATTATAAGTAAGACCACTAAATTATGACCATTTCCAATTTATCATGTTGCTGCAGTAGCCTACTAACTGTTGTTGAGATGCCAATCCTTCTAGATATTTGCATCCAGTTAAACCGAGTGAGGAAACCCCCCCAGATTTTTTAGGTTCATCTATGGATGTTATATACCAAACGTGGTGCAAATGGGTTTGGCCCATACTGTTTGCTTCTATGACTTCAGTTCTGAAGTTATTAGATAAGACTGGTTTGTAATGGGCCACATGGGGATTGTGTATTTGAAAATAAGGAGCACTTGTCCAGAGGAAACCTTTTGTGTCAAGTATGGTTTCCTTAGTATGTATAATATTTGAGTAAAGAAAAAAAATCAGTTTAACGGGCCCAATGCATCGTACATTTAAGATGAACAAGGGAGAATCTCAACAATAGAGCTGAGTAAAGCGAACATTAAAGTACATTAAAGTATATAATGATCAAAAATTAAAACATGCTAGTGCTAGTCAGTAGGCAAATAAGGCTGCAAGGTGAAACAAAAAAACTAAAGAAATTAAATAAACAAAAAATCTCTGCTTGGATTATGTTCACAATGTTTTTTTTGAGTAAAGTACATTTTTGTACTGCTCAGAACTGGCAAGGAGGTGGTGGATTTACAAGTTACAATAATTAATGATACTCCAGAAATAAGGGATGCCGTCAAGCTGAAGGAGTCCTATCGATCCTGGTTGGCTCAAGGGGCTCCGGAGGCAGCTGATAGCTACTGGAAGGCCAAGCGAGCTTCAGGCAAAAACCGTGGTCTGGGAGGAGTTTGGTCATGGAGAAGGACTATCGGTCAGCCTCAAAGAATCTCTGGCAAACCGACCGGCGCATTAGGAGAGGGAAGCAGTGCCCTGCACGCACTGTTTACAGTGGGGGTGGGAATCTGCAAACTTCGAATGGGGACATCTTCGGACGGTGGAAGGAGTACTTCAAAGATTTCCTCAACCCCACCGACATGTCTTCCACTCAGGGAGCAGAGGCCAAGGGCTCAGTCGTGGACTTGTCGAACCCCCAAGCTGAGGTCTCTGAAATAGTTGAGAATCTCCTCAGTGGCAAGGCACCGGGGGTGGATGAGATCCGCCCTGAGTACCTTAAGTCTCTGGATGTTGTGGGGCTGTCTTGGTTGACACCTGTCTCTGGACTGGCAGACCGAGGTGGTGATCCCCTAGTTGGAATGGAGCCCAAGAGACAGATTGATGGCTCACATGAAGAAATTGTCGAGGAAAGTTAAATAAGGTCAACAGGAGAGAAGCATGGTCATGGTATTCATCAGGTTTCACAGCTTTTTCTAAGGTTTCTAAGTATGAAGATTGATCGGTACCAGGGCAGGACGTGATGAAAAATTTCTCTAATAGTTAACATTTTATCAGTAAAGAAGCTCATTAAGATGTTACAACTGAGGGCTATAGGAATACATTGCTCAATGGAGCTGTGGCTCTCTGTCAGCCTGGCTACAGTGCAGAAAAGAAACATAGGGTTGTTTTTATTTTCCTCTGTTAATGATGAGTAGTGCTGCTCTGGCATTACAGAGGGCTTTAAGACTATTAAGGCTAAACGAGATTCTTCCAGATTGTTGGAACAGGCTTTTCTTTCAAGTTTTCGAGATGTTTGCTTTCTTTTGCGGGTTTGGGGGTTATATCATGGAGCTTACCTTCTAGGTTTTATTTTCTTCTTTTATAGAGGGGCAACAGAGTCGAGTGTCGTTCTCAGTAGAATAAGAGTCCTCTGTTATATTGAGGCATAGCATTTAGTCAAATTCACTTCCTTAAATTTAGCTACAACACTCTCAGATAGACATCTAGTGTAACACTATTTGCCTAATGGAGTGTAGTCCAGTAATAGGAGTTATTAAATAAGTTTATTATTTCAGTTATTTAATTAGTTTAGGTTTAGGGCTGATTAATAGGCTTGAGGCGAAGATGGCTGCAACTCCACCTCCGCGCCCGGTGCCTCGAGGAATGCGAGTATTTAATATGACTTGGGGGACTGGCTTCATTTAGGCTGACATATTCTTCATGACCCAGCCAGGTTTCAGTAAGACAAAAAAAGCCATTATGATAATTTGATAAAAGATCGTTTACTAGTACTGCTTTAGATGACAGAGATCTGATGTTTAAGAGTCCACATTTAAGTATCCTATTTTGAGGTGCTATTTCAGTGGTGGTAATTTAAAAACGTTTTTATGTATAACACCTCTTCACTTTTGATTTGATTAATTTAAGTGTTCGGGGAGCAGATGCCGTCCTTATGGGGTTATGGGTGGGTAACTGCTCTGGAAGCGCAGAGAAGCATGTAGGACTGCAGCTCGGCCTCCTGGTCTCAACTCTGGGTTGTCATGGTTTAGGTCCACTAATAAATTTGGCCAGATTTCCAATTATGAGAGCTGCTCCATCCAAAATGGGATGGACGCCGTCTCTCCTAATTAGACCAGGTCTTCCCCAGAAAGTCCGCCAATTATCTACGAAGCCCACATCTTTTGCTGGACACCACCTCGACAGCCAGCGACGGAATGAAGACATGCGGCTAAACATGTCATCACTGGTCAGATTTGGCATTTGGCAATCTGCTCTTCAGGTACCGTCGGCCCCTGCTCACTTCTCTCGCACCATGTTCTTCCCGTCAACTCCACAGACCTGCCTTCCTCTAGCTGTCCACCACAATCCTTGGACCTTCCCTCCTTTTCTCATCACCTGACTGCCCCACCCATCCACACACCTTTTCCCATTTCTCCTCAGCCCTGCTGTCACCCGAGCTTCCCCACTTATCCCCCTATACCTGCACCTCAATCGCTAATCACCCTTCAGTACATATACCAGGTCCCTTCATGTGTTCCCTGCCAGTTCATTACACAATGTGTGTGCCACATGTCTTGGTTCCCAGTTGCTCTCTGCCTTACCTGCGTTGTGACCTTTTGCCTGTTTTTTGGACTTTGGATTCCGGGCTGCTCGTGTTGGTCTTCTCTCTGGTTTGGATCCTTGCCCACCTCCCCTTCCTGTAAGCCTTTGTACCTCTTTTTGTAATTAAAATCACTGAACTGCATCAGTTCTGCCTCAGTCGTCTGCCTTTGAATCCCATCCCTTCACCAGCCGTGTCAATAATTCAATTCAATTTTATTTATTGTACAGCAGTACAATGCAACATACACATTAATGCAGCAGCAGCAGTAATATTTTTCCATAAAAATATGGAAAGGATATGTGGAGTTGTTAGGTGAAATGTAACACATTCGATCCCAGAGAAATAGCAAGAGAAAGCGGCGTTCAGGCTTGCAAAACAAGCACTACAGGCACTATGGCAAAAACCTCCTCCATTACCATTACTCTGCTGTACCATACCAGCAGCTGGCCCTGAATGAACACCTCATGTGTTGACTGATGTGAACAAGATACTGAAAGTGTTGTCTGGTCGTCATGTTTCCTCTAAACCTTCCGCCTAAAAACATATTCCGGTGTGCTTACATGACAAGGATGCTGTTCATGAAAAGACATATAAATAAGTTTAATGTCTGCAAAATTCTAATATTCAAATGTGAAACTAAATTGGCATCCAGGCCAAGACTTTTGTATTGATCATTTACAGTAGGATTTGCAACAGAAAATGACACAATAACTTAAACAAATGTTCAACTAATGTATAAAAAGGCAGCAACAGTTTCAAGTAAATCTCTGAAGAGTTAATTTGCAAATACAGATAAACACCATTGTTAAAAAGAATAAACCAACACCAGTTTGATTGATATTCCCTTGTGTGCACAATAAAAAACATGATTTATGAAAATTAAACAAATTTGAGATCTGTTTTTTCAAATGAGCTTTTCCTTCTGCTTCTTTGTAGACAATTCATTCATGTTTCTCACATTGTAAGAGGTATTTTAACATACTAGAGACCACTGCAATGGTCAATTAGATTTAATTCATGTACTTTGGATAAGTTGGCACAATTTTAAACTTAGCTTCACTCAAGAGTTTTAAACATGCTACCACAAACACTAAATATTCTGTCGTCTTTGGAAACTGAAGCTGTATTTCTGCCATAAACACACAGTACAGACATGTATTATTGTGTGCAAACAGCGGTAAATAATTTACTGTACATTTACAGCACTGTAATCTTTATATCTCAAAGCTGTCTAAATTAGATGAATCACTAATCAATCACCCATGAAAATGAATTGCACAATATGAAAAAATAGAACCCAAACAAGCAAACTAATTGGAGTCACATGACACAAACATGAAATGTAACACATTCAACTGCAGTTTTTGTATAAAAGATGGTATATTAAAAAGTTTATGATCATTATTATTTACTCCTATATTTACATATATAAATTTAGCATAAATACAATTGCCGGGGCGCCCCCCATTACCGACCATGAACTGTAGTGTCCCTGAACCTGGTGTGAGTTCGGCTGCGTACCTTTGACACACGTCAATCCCCATCACTCTGTCAGTCATGTCCTGTCATATCTACTGTGTAATAAAGGCATGAAATGCCCCAAAACACCTGCAATATAAACACTTTTTCCTATAAGGAAAAAACAAGACATTAGGATGCACAAGCTTCAAGGACAGATCAGTTGTGTCGCTGGGCCGAGTGGTAAATGTCCTCCACCTTTACAGGACAAGGCTGGCATTACTCTCCACGCCCACGGGTGACTCTGCTAGTTGGCTGTGTGTTCGGTAATTTGTGCCATTGAAGACATTTGCAGCTCAGTTCTGTTGTGGGTCTTAAAAGTGTTTTCCTCATTTGCTTGATGTTTTTTTATGAGGGGGCAGTGCATTGAGCTTTCTCAGCAATCCCATATTACCACAAAACAGAACGGTCACAAGCTCGTCCCACTCGACAAGCAATATGTTGTCAATCACAATGCGCCCTTTACAGCTTTCTTCGGAATCTCACACACTCACATTCAGTTTGATCCCCAAATAAAGTCCAAGTACTGTATATCCCTGTGGAATGATTCCTCTCCCTGAGACAAAAAGACCTTTCTCTGAGTCCATTGACTTGTCTTGACATTTAGGAAACAGATTAGGATCTAGACACGTCCCATTAAGAAGACTACACTTAACAAGCCACTTCCTCTATATGATGCAGTCATATGTTGTGTGACAACTCGAGTGGCAGTCCCAGAACATTTGGTATTCTGAGCAAGACTACAAGTTGAGGCAAAAAAATCCTTTATGTTGTTTTTTTAAATGTTGTTGGGTTAGTTTTGGATTGCTTGATTCTAAATCAATTTTTCCCCGATAGTTTAGAAAAAACCTTAGGGCATAGATATTAGTAGTTTTTATTTTATTTTGATTAACAGTAGTTCACCATTGGATTTACCTCTGAATTAAATAGCCTGTCGAGTATTTTTTATAACTTTACTTATCTGACCAAAAGGTTTGAAGTAAAAAAAAACAATATCCCTCATTACACCGGAAAACTGTGTGCACAACCACAGCAAGTACAGTAGGTCAGAGTAGACGCCGACATTTTTTCGGGATTCCTGTGGGATTCCTGCGGGATGGGAGTCAATTACACTACTCATCAAGGGATCGGGACGGGACAGGAAAAAAGTCAATGGGAGCGGCGGGACCGAATTGAGAATCAAAAAATTCCACTGGAAAATATGTACAACTAATTAGTGCAAAAATCTGTTGACAGAGATTGACTAAATGATGTCCAACAACAAAAATCTACTTATCAATAGATGTCCAGCCCAAACAGGCTTACATGGCAGACTATCATGAGTAGTATAGTCTGTATGCCTTCATACCTGACACGCATCAAATACACTGATCTCATATGGTAGGCGTGTATTATTCAGTCTAGTTTGCCAAATTTTCCCAGCTTCAGGAATAAAACCAGCCCATACTTTGCCCCTCAGTGCAACTTGTCATTTTCATCAAACCAAAATAATTCAGCATTTTTGTTCTGCATTCTTACATAGCTAGACACTGGTTGTCATATTAAGTAGCCTACAATAGAACTTCACATTAAGTAGCCTACAATAGAACTAAGTGCAATCTATTTTCATCATCTCCCAGATTGCAGACCAAACATACTGTACCCTCTGATAGCTTTGATCCTAATCAAGAAAACCTTTAGACTTAAGCTTCAGACAGACCTTTAAAAAGGTGAGGAAGAGACAAAATGTTCTCACTTTCCAAAAGCCAGCTTCCTTGTCACAAGGATAAAAGTACAGGAGCGCACACACAGATATGGACAGAGGCTATGTGTGTTCTTTGCTGTCCTTTGGTAGAAGTCCACTCTCTCTGAGCACAGTATTCACAATCGGTGTGAGGTCGGCGCTGTAGCTCAGCAGTCGGCCGTCATAAATCAGGTCTTTTGACGTCAGCTTGGTTTGTGCTTGAGCTCTGCACAGACAGAAAGCAGAGATGCAACTGTTACATACAAACTGAGCTAAACACTAGCACCAAGGAGTGCTCAAAATATGATTTCTTCTAATAACAACTTCAATATTCCTCTTAGAAACACAATGGGGTCTTCTGGATAATTTATGTGCATGATAGTTTTTCAGAAGTTGGTATTGTGAAAATGTTCCAGTGCTCATCAGCCCCAGCTGCTGTTTCTATGGCAAAGGCGCCTGTCAGAGGCGACACTCAGAGCTGTATCAAATTCAGAACGCTTCATCTCTGGAATTAGGAACATAACTGCATGCCATAGCAATTTAATTAATCTAAAACTGACCCAGAATCTCAAAGGGAACTGATTTAAACTTCTAAATGTTTTCATCAGGTTTCTACAAAGTGTGCTCTTTAGCTTCAGCTCGCCAAATTCTAACCTCGGTGGTAGGATGTTTCTTACTGGAACTAATAAAAAATTAAACTGAAACTCAACTTCATCTCCTATTCATATGACGGAGTTCTGTGTAATTCTATCGTTTAGTGTTAAATGAACTGGAGTGCTGACTGGAGTCTTTGCTGATGGCAACAACCAGAGATTAGCCTGTGACAGCTGTCTCACATGAATAGGTCCAACACAGGTTAAACATGGTCAGTACTTATGTCATATGCACATCTCCTGTTTAAAAGCAGTTTAGTATGAGGTGCATTATACTGTTCCCTTAACTTCAGAGATTGGCTCTCTTGGTAACATAAGATGTAAACAAAAATTTGATTCAAAATGAAATAAAACATTAAACATGGTGTCGACAGGAGAGCGATATACTGTATATATGCAGGCTAAGAGCTGCATGCAAGCACGCTGGCCACCCCTATTCCAACATCATATATACAACGTTTAAGAAATCAGAGTAGTGCAGAATGGTGACTGTAACCTGGTTACTGAAGTGCATGTAGACAAACTGACTGACCAGATTGACTAAGAAAATGGTGCAGAGCAAATGTGCGCTGTGGTTCTCACTGAGACTGAAGGTGTAGGTGGTCTTGATAAAGCTGATGTTTTACTAGAATAAATGCAGCTGAATGCAGAAAATAAATATCTTTGCAAAAGGCAAAACGTTCTTTAGTGAATATACAATCCAATGATTGTCAAGTTAAAATTCAAGTTTGATGGAAACAACTTCCAAAAGCAGCTCTCTGGATTTTCTTCTGTAGAATAAAGCTAAAGTCACCTTTCCTCTCCAGTTACAACCTTTCTCATGGTTGAGTAAATCCTCTATGTGCTGTTTTCACGCCTGCTTTTCAGATAATTTCAGATTGTGAGACCTTAGTGAATCCAGCAAAAGTCATAATAAACCTCAGTTAACATGTCTTCCCCTATTATTTGCGTGGTCCTCATTTAAAGTGTGTGCAGTAAGGAAAGAGCCACACTTTGAAAACACTTGCTAAAATGACTTCAGACTTGTGGGTGTGTTTGATGAACACATTTAGTCTTTCAGAGGGGTGTACTACGAAGCAGGCTCGACATAGCCTGGCTTTCTTTGAGTGAGCTGGCTCGACAAACCCTAAACTCGCAATCAGAGGTAACTGGTATCCCGACGGCGGTTATCAACTTTCTTTGTTAACCCAGGCTTCCTTCTTCAGGCTCCATAAAAGAGGGCGTTTGAGCGTCATTTGACTCTTCTTCGGCACAAAATGGAGCCGTCCTGTCTCCTAGAAATTACATTTATACACAACTAATTCACAACAGTAAATACATTTTAAAGGAAACCTGCCTGGATTATACAGATAGCATGCCACCTACTTTTATTTAAATTATATTTGATAGGGACGATGCAACTTAACATACTTTCAATACAGAGCACGACACTGATGTGTTGCACAGAGAGTCTATAGCTATTTCTAATTTTCTACTCATGTCCCTAGTTGGGCTTTTACATGTAGGCTACAGTGTGATTTAAATATACAGCTTTCAGTAGCCTGTCATATAAAACACAATACACCACAAATATGGAAACAATAAATACACATATACCACAATACACCAATACACATCAAATGAGCTAAAAGTTATTACAACTCTGGTTTCCTTTAATTCAGGACTTAACCTTTGTTATATCAGGGATTCATTTAATTTCAGTAGGTAATGTGTCCCAGAGTTATCAGCCCTTTATAGAGAAGCTGATTGTCCAAATTTAGATCTACGATGTGGTATTTTACAGCTGCCATCACCACGCTGCTAGTTACTCTGTCTTCAGTCCAGACCTCCTGTCGTTATAATGGAAAGCTGTGAAGAACACGCCGATAAAATGTTCCATAACGAAGGAGACGTGAAAATCACTTTAGGTTTTGGCCGAATCAAAGTGAAATTAATTTTATTGCAACCGCAGGGGGGCACAAGCCAGTGTCTTCATGTGCCAGTCCCAAGTCTGGATAAATGCAGAGGGTTGTGTCAGGAAGGGCATCCGACGTAAAACACATGCCAAACTAAAAATGCGAATCATGACAATGACTTCCATACCGGATCGGTCGGGGCCCGGGTTAACAACGACCGCCACCGGTGCTGTTGACCTACAGGGTACCGGTGGAAATTGGACTACTGTTGGTCGAAGACGAAGAAGGAGAGGAGGAAGGTGTGTTCGTAGGCAGAGAGAGAAGAGGAAAGCTAAGAATGTAGGACTGACAGTAGGGACTTTGAACATTGGGACTATGACAGGGAAGGCTAGAGAGTTGATTGACATGATGCAGAGAAGGAAGGTGGACATACTGTGTGTCCAGGAGACCAGGTGGAAAGGTAGCAAGGCTAGAAGCTTAGGAGCAGGGTTCAAGTTGTTCTACCATGGGTCGGATAGGAAGAGAAACGGAGTAGGAGTTATCCTGAAAGAGGAGTTTGTGAGGAATGTTCTTGAGGTGAAAAGAGTGTCAGACAGGTTGATGAGCCTGAAGCTGGAAATTGAAGGGGTGATGTTCAATGTTGTGAGTGGTTATGCCCCACAGGTAGGATGTGAGTTAGAAGAGAAGGAGAAATTCTGGAGTGAGTTAGATGAAGTGATGCAGAGCATCCCCAGAGGTGAGAGAGTGGTGATTGGTGCAGATTTCAACGGGCATGTAGGTGAAGGCAACAGAGGTGATGAGAATGTGATGGGCAGGTTTGGTCTTCAGGACAGGAACACAGAAGGACAGATGGTGGTAGACTTTGCAAAGAGGATGGAAATGGCTGTAGTGAACACTTTCTTCCAGAAGAGGCAGGAACATAGGGTGACCTATAAGAGCGGAGGGAGAAGCACTCAGGTGGACTACATCTTGTGTAGACGTTGTAATCTGAAAGAGACCAGTGACTGTAAAGTAGTGGTAGGGGAGAGTGTAGCCAGACAACACAGGATGCTAGTGTGTAAAATGACTCTGGTGGTGAGGAAGATGAAGAGGACAAAGGCAGAGCAGAGGACGAAGTGGTGGAAGTTGAAAAAGGAAGAATGTTGTTTAGTTTTCAGGGAGGAGCTGAGACAGACTCTGGGTGGTCAGGAAGTGCTCCCAGATGACTGGACCACTACAGCTAATGTGATCAGGGAGACAGGTAGGAGGGTACTCGGTGTGTCATCTGGAAAGAGGAAAGTGGACAAGGAGACTTGGTGGTGGAACCAGGAAGTTCAGGAGTGTATACAGAGAAAGAGGGTAGCAAAGAAGAAGTGGGACACTGAGAGGACTGAAGAGAGTAGACAGGAGTACAGGGAGATGCAGCGTAAGGTGAAGGTAGAGGTGGCAAAGGCCAAACAAAGAGCATATGAGGACTTGTATGCTAGGTTGGACACTAAAGAGGGAGAGGTGGATTTGTACAGGTTGGCCAGACAAAGAGATAGAGATGGGAAGGATGTGCAGCAGGTTAGGGTGATTAAAGATAAGGATGGAAATGTATTGACAGGTGCCAGGAGTGTGATGGGAAGATGGGAGGAGTACTTTGAAGAGTTGATGAATGAGGAAAATGAAAGGGAACGAAAAGTAGAAGAGGTGACTGGTGTGGAGCAGGAAGTAGCAAAGATTAGCAAGAGTGAAGTGAGGAGGATGTTGAAGAGGATGAAGAGTGGAAAGGCAGTTGGTCCTGATGACATACCTGTGGAGGTATGGAAGTGTCTAGGAGAGGTGGCAGTAGAGTTTCTGACTAGTTTGTTTAACAAGATCTTGGAGAGTGAGAGGATGCCCGAGGAATGGAGGAGAAGTGTACTGGTGCCAGTTTTCAAGAACAAGGGAGATGTGCAGAGCTGTGGCAACTACAGAGGAATAAAGCTGATGAGCCATACAATGAAGTTGTGGGAAAGAGTAGTGGAAGCTAGGCTAAGGGCAGAGGTGAGCATTTGTGAGCAGCAATATGGTTTCATGCCTAGAAAGAGCACAACAGATGCAGTATTTGCTTTGAGGATGCTGATGGAGAAGTACAGAGAAGGTCATAAGGAGTTGCATTGTGTCTTTGTAGATTTAGAGAAAGCGTATGACAGGGTGCCGAGAGAGGAGCTGTGGTATTGCATGAGGAAGTCTGGAGTGGCAGAGAAGTATGTTAGAATGGTGCAGGACATGTATGAGAGCTGTAAGACCGTGGTGAGGTGTGCTGTAGGGGTGACAGAGGAGTTCAAGGTGGAGGTGGGTCTGCATCAAGGATCGGCTCTGAGCCCCTTCTTGTTTGCTCTGGTGATGGACAGGCTGACGGATGAGGTTAGACAGGAATCTCCATGGACTATGATGTTTGCGGATGACATTGTTATTTGTAGTGAGAGCAGGGAGCAGGTGGAGGAGAATCTAGAGAGATGGAGGTCTGCTCTGGAAAACAGAGGAATGAAGCTTAGCCGCAGTAAGACAGAATACATGTGTGTCAATGAGAGGGACCCAGGTGGAACGGTGAGGTTACAGGGAGCAGAGGTGAAGAAGGTGCAGGACTTTAAGTACTTAGGGTCAACGGTTCAGAGCAATGGAGACTGTGGAAAAGAGGTGAAGAGGCGAGTGCAAGCAGGTTGGAACGGGTGGAGAAAAGTGTCAGGTGTGTTGTGTGATAAAAGAGTATCAGCAAGAATGAAAGGAAAGGTGTTCAAGACAGTGGTGAGACCAGCGATGTTGTACAGCTTAGAGACAGTGGCACTGAAGAAAAGACAAGAGGCAGAGCTGGAGGTGGCAGAGCTTAAGATGTTGAGGTTCTCTTTGGGAGTGACGAGGATGGACAGGATCAGGAACGAGTACATCAGAGGGACAGCTCATGTTAGATGTTTCGGAGATAAAGCCAGAGAGGCCAGATTGAGGTGGTTTGGACACGTTCAGAGGAGAGACTGTGAATATATTGGTAGAAGGATGCTGAGGTTGGAGCTGCCAGGCAGGAGGTCTAGAGGAAGACCAAAGAGGAGATTTATGGATGTAGTGAGAGAGGACATGAAGTTAATTGGTGTGAGTGAAGAGGATGCAGAGGACAGGGTTAGATGGAGGCGCATGATTCGCTGTGGCGACCCCTGAAAGGGAGCAGCCGAAAGGAAAAGAAGAAAGAAGAAGAATATTATCTGTGATAAATACCAATAGACTAATCAATTTTCTAATCTGTGTTCTATCAGCTGCATTAGTGTCAAACGGGCCTGCAGCTGATCAGGACCAAACATAAAAACATAACCCAAAGTGTCTGTAGCTGCTGAGCTTCATCACCCTGTAAGTGTTGGATGATCTGCTGTTTGTGTTAATATTACAGATGTTCTGCATCACCAAATGAATGCATGTTTGTTGCCATGACAACGCGATGCGTACAGTTTGCGATAGCCCGACTGTGACTGCACGGCTTCGTTGGGTTGCATATTAACGCACGTCTGAGCAAGTTTGCATATATTATATTTCAGTATTAAGCAGCTGAGAATCTGTATCCTCAGAGAGAATATCGTCAGGACCAGAATCAGGGGAAGGGCGGCGCTTTTTACGAATGATTTAAGCCAAAACTCTGAACATAACCTCCTCCGGATCAGGTTATGTGTTCAGCATAAGTTACCGTGGTGATCTAGCCAGGTTAAAAGAGAGCCACCTTCGTGACACGGAAAACTCTGGCTTGTTTGTTTCATTGATTGTTTTTCTTGCAGCTACATGAACCAATGATGTGTCACATTCTCCCAACAAATAACAATGCAATCACACGTAGGAATTGAATAGGAAGTAAACAACCATCAGTCTACCTTGTGTGGTACATCCTTGCTATTTTACTGTCAACCCTGGCGCAGCCCTTCTCTAACTGCAGCACTCCGTGGACGTACGTCGTGAACACAACTCGGGGGTTGACAATGACCTTGATGTTGTTTCGGTTAATTTCAGAGACGGGTTCGTGGTACAGGTGAGCCAGGATGTTCACCCCGGGCACATCGTTCCAGGTGGGCATCTGCAGGGACAGAGTTTTGGAGGCGGGAGGAGGCAGCTTGAAGGACTTGGGGAACACCGTGTTCTCAAACATGTAACACAGGGCAGGGAAATACTTCTTTTCCAGCAGCGGCAACAGCTCCAACCAACTGGTGATGGAATGATTCAAAAAATACATTGGTAAGACTTATTAAACACCACCTGTTTAAATTCATAAGCAATATATACACAGTTAATAAATCGTTTGTTGCAAACAGTAGCTCAGTATAATGAAGTTGGAAGCACATATGCATTATGTTTAATGTGTTGCAACTGGAAACATCTATAACTTTTCATATGAAGCATCAATAATTGTTGTTAAAACTGTATAAATAATTATATGGTAATTATGATCACATAGATATACTGTATTTCAAATAGTAGTAAAATCTATGAACCAAATCTAATGTGTGTAACTGAGTAATAAATACTTTGTAACAGTATAAAATTGTTTATCCTTTAATTTGTTATCCATAAATGAACTTATTCATGTCATTTTTTAAGCTTTTTTTTCCTCTGAAAAGGAGATCTAAAGTAATGCTTTATTAATGTCTACAAATTCTTGTCTACAAACTATTAAGCACAAACTATTAAGCACTTCTCAGGAGTGTGCGATCTGAGAATTATTTCACGCAGCCCGTGTACTGTGAGAACGCGATAAGGTACTTAACGTTATACAAGGCATCATTTCCCAGATTTCGATTTATCAAAAGACATTTGTCTCATTTCACGAGTTTACCTGTTGACTGACTGGGGCAGTATGAGCTCGTCCACGTCCTGCAGGGCCACGTATCTGGATTGGTACATGTATCTGTAAACACAGTCATTGAGAGCAGGAATCTGGCCAAAGTAGTGGAGGTCACCTGGACCTTGTTTTGGCTGCCAGTGTCGAGATACTTTCAGAAATTTGGACATAGACCAAGGAATCACCTCTAGTAAACCTGAGAAGGAGACATTGAAAGAATTAGAGTAGATCCCACACTGGGATCAAATTATCCAACTACACATGATGGATTCACAGGAAGCGATGCAGCACGTAATCCAGCGTTACTGTTTGTGATTTCATCTCAATGATATCAGCCTCACTGTTTACTGGTCACTCTAGTACAGCTGTATCAGACCTATATTAAGTTACTGCTAATGCTAACTCAACATTTCCTGCTGCTTCACAATAAAAGCAGTGAACTGGTGAAATACACGCTGGTTTTTATTGTGAAGCAGTCATAGGTAACACAATGTATTTGTCACCAACAGCGATCGTTCGCCAAAAATGCATCTACAAAACAAGACACGGTCATTTTGGTAATTTTTTTGCCAGTGGATCTGTTTTAAAGAACGCAGGGTCAGGAGCAGCCACAGTGAGCTGTTAGAGGAAGTTATTATTTCTTTGGTTTTGTGGCACATTTACTGTACTCCTCAGTCTCAGTGATTCCAGCAGCAACAGACAGCTGTCATCACAAGCTTTGATAAACCCACTGTACACACAATAGAAATCCAGTTTAAGGGCAATAGGATGGTGTCAAGGATCTAGTGTTGGTAACAGGGAGAGGACCCAAACGCAGACAGCTCGGAGGATGAAGAGAGGAATGTTTAGTGTCCAAATATTATTGACAGGCAGACAGATCCAAAACTGTAACTGATGAAGACCCGACAATGAACTAAGGAAAAACCTTAACTTAAATACACTCAGGCAGGTGGAAACAATCAGGGCGCTCAAGGGCAGGAAGCAAAGCTGACAGACACATGAGAGAACAGACTAATTACAAAATAAAACAGAAACTCTAGAGCACATAGACCCAAAACCTTGACAGATGGGGTTGTGCTGTGGGGGCTTACATGGTCGTCCAAGTTGATACTGGGTCTTTAGAGAAATAGATGTCTGACCAGGATTGACGTCTAGCTATTGTGGAAACACGATGCTAACGCTGACCTGGAAAGCACTGTGTATTTGTTTTTATGTCCTGGGCATGGCACAATACAACAGCCTTTCATCCTCACTTCCTCCAACTCCTCCTGGGGAGCTGAAGGAAGGAAGTCAATGCCGGGAGAAAAGGGCGTTTGGCTGCTCTGCTCACACAATGATGTGGAAGGTTTGGAACATGAATGGATGGATAAAATACTCCGGTTGCAGTTGCTAGTGCTGTGAGGGGAGACCACACTATCACACACATAGAAGAAATACTCCACTATACTTCACCTTTCCTTTTGTAGTAGTCCAGTATGCGCTGTGTCTCAGGGCTGCAGTCGGTCTTATATATGACAACTCTGTTCACCCCCAGTAACTGCATCATTTCCAAACTCTGGACCAGCTACAATATAACACAGGTATTTAGTTGACACGCTCCAGGGACCAAAATGACAGTCAAAAAGTCTTAGTTTCTCCATTATTAAAGGCAAATAGTGGTAAGAAGCATTGAGGGAATATTCTCTGGACTAACTGTAATGTATGATGGAAAGGTGATGGGCATGAAAAGAAGTAATTAAAGCCAATAGAAAAGGAAGAAGCAAGATGAGTACGTTGCTTTTAGTCTGTCCTATTTTGTTCTTCTGAATTTCTCATTTCTGTGTGTCTTGGTCAGGATACTTTAGGAAACTGTTCAATTTCGCTTTCAATAAAGTCAGAAAATCAGAGGTGTGTGACGTTACCTGCAGCACGTTTGTGAAATCAAACATGGTGGAGAAGCAGACAGTGAAGTTGTAAGGAAAGGAGACCTTTTCCACCTGGTTCTTCACCTCCAAAAGCTCTTCGTCAGGTTTATCAAAGTGGCCACAGAAAAGAACCACAGACACATTTTGACAATCACATTTCTTTACTGTGCTTTTAAAGTGTGGTATGTTCAAATAGGAGGAAACTGAATATCTTTGGGTTTTAGACTTTAAGTCAGACTAAACAAGCAACCCCGGTGGCTCACCTGGTATAGCATGCGTCCTAAGGTTTTGTCCTTGCAGCTGGGGTTTGAATCCAACCTGTGGCCGTTTGCTGCATGTCATCTCCGCTCTCTCTCTCTCCTCTATCAAATAAAGGTAAAAAGCGCCCACACTTGGGCTTCAGGAAATGTGATGGGAATTTTTCACCATTTTCTGAACATTTTATAGATTAAACCATTAATTATATTAGACAAAGACTTCTACAGCACAAAGATCCCCAAAGTCATTAAGGCGCATCGTCTGGGCATAATTTGGTGCCAATCCGTCTGGCAGATGTTGAGATATTTCAAAAAATAAGTGACAACTTTGACCTGGTGCCGTTACAGGAAATGTCAGAGGACCTGGGCACCATGGACAATAGTTCATGGGTAAAAACCTGACGTGCAAAACCCTTCAGCACCTTTATAGTCGGCTGCAGCAGCAGAGGTCACAGCGATGTGAGATGGGGTCTCACAGTCTGAGGGGATAGGACACATGATGTCTGCTGTCCCGTACGCAAAGCCAAAGTGATCAGTGTGGACGTTGCGGACGCCTTTGGTGATGAACACTTTCTTCTGACAACAGAGATAGCAGCGATAGTCTACCTCCTCGCTCCTCAGCGCCACTGCAATAACACGAACCTGGCATCAGAAGGTAGGAATAAGGATGTTATTACAACATTATGGGGAGCATGTGAACTTAACACTTCCCTTTTTATCCTGGCATTTTTAATTGTGGATACTGAACCCACTTGTATTATTGCCATGTTGCATCCACTGAGAACCACAGGAAGAAAAACTGGGCAGATGTGGTGCCCTGCCATCTTCACTGACCTCTTTTTTTTCTGTGCGGTGCTCCCGATAAGCTGCTATCAGTTGCGTCTTCGTCCTGGTGACTGCCACGAAGGGAACGTTTTGTTCCTGAGGAACTGCATGAGTGATAAATGTTAAACCGAGTTGTTGCCTAAGTGCTTGACTTTGTCAACAGTTGTCTTTGCACAAAAGCTACTAAGCTGCACATTTCTCTGCACTCGCACCACAGCAGCAATAAATAGAAAGCCAAAGAAATGTTTGGGTCGGAGTGATCACACAATTAAAGGACAATTGTTATCACAACCTGGGTCTTATTTTCATGGTTCTGTCCATCAGTCCTATCAAGAATAGTAACATTGTGGTTACCAAGTGCTGAGATCTGGAGACAAGGTGATATCGCTATAAAGGAGTCAGATGGGTCAAGAACGTACGCAGTCAGACGATCAGAAAACAAACTCCGAGGTTAGTTAAACTAATTTGGGAGAGAAAACGAAGGCAAACAGTGAAGTTATTACACAAAATGTCCAATGTAAACATCCAGTGATTTCCTAACCTTGACCTTTATGTAGTGGTGTACACAGTTCCTGTACAAAGAGACATTGCTACTTCCCTTTTCTGTGCCTCCAAATAAAGTTAGATAGTTTGGATAAACTATTGGCTTGTTTACATCCTGCCTGATCATCTGACTGCTTGTAGATGTCTTCCCAGATTAACACAGGTAAATGTGACAGCCTGACAGAATTTCTTCAGCTAAAAATGTGTCATCAATATTGCGGACACACAAATTAAGCTGAAAGGAACATGACAGAACAGAAGAGAGCTGAAATGGTTGCGATTACACCTACAGGTGCTTTCACACCTGCAGTTTGGTTCATTTGCACTGGACCAAAGGAAACGATTATACATTGTTGCGCTTTAGTTCTGTTCACATGGACTATTTACAATTGAACCACGAGAAGTAAATATGAAGTCATGCAGACTGACAGGTCACTCATTGGTTGGACAGTTTAATGCTTCTCTGGTGTCACAAAGCACTCAGAAAGAAATAACAGATTTTAAGCATTATTACTATTTTTGATGGCCACACCAAAGCCATTGTTTGGTTTGGCCGTTCTGGGCACCCCTATGTAGATAAAAACAGCCCATTCTAAGGTAATAAAAACACAAATCTTATTTTCAGGTGATTATACACTAATGAAAACATACTTGTAAATAATATATTCCACTTCTCCCAAAGGATCCTCCTAAATGTTACACACTGGACCTTTAAGTTTATCTTAAGTTGTTCTTCTGTTAGCTTTGAGTTACCAGTGCTGAGGGTGCTGCTGCTGGAGGGACATCTTGTCACACCTGAGCAGAAGATGTTCCCCCTAAAGCAGAGCATTTAAATACAGGAAGTGGCCAATCAGACACTACATCATGGAGGGGTCTGGGATTTCTAGTTTCCAGTATATTAGTTTTTTTCTGGTGAAATTGTTAAAATATTTAACTGATACAATAATTTTCCTGTTTTGTTTTATTTGTAGTTTAGTTTTCTCGTAGTCTTTGTCTTTGTTAGCTTTGTGTTCAGTTTAGACTTTTCAGTTCTATTCAGTTCATGTTAACGTATCATAGCCTGACTTTGGTTGACCTCTTTTAAGGACCCAGAACGTTTGTTTGAAGAATTGTGCGTTCTTTTACTGAGACCCTCCTTATCAGGTGGTCTCGGTCTGGTTGGTTGGTCCCCACCAGAGTGGGTTATGTTTAGTGGAAGGGTTTTTGCGGATGAGTTCTGCAGGTGGTTAGGTTTTGGCACCAAAAGCACTTTGGTTAAGGTCAGGAAAAGATCGAGGTTCAAGTTATTATGATAAACATAGTACATCCTGCATTCAGATGCACCTTGGAATAGACTGTATAACACCCATGAATTTCACACTATTTTGAATCACCAAATGTGAAAAAATGTTTTTTTCCACATAAAAAAAGACAGTGAAAACTGATCATTACAGTGAATGGAGAGTGATCATGAGAGAGAAGTTCAGAAAAAGGAAATAGTTAGATAATAAACAGCAGCTGAGGAGAACAGGAAGAATAACTTCTCTTTAGGAAAGATGTCAGACATAGACAGTTTACATTTTCTAAAAACTTCACCAGAAAGCAGCATTCAGTAACGGTTAGTTTACCTATTTTACCTGGACCACGTTGTGGAGGCTTCTTTGTTTGCACTGGGATCTGAGTCCTATTGGCTGCTCGGAAGGGCGGGGCCGAGTACTGGTGGCTCTTGTCAAACCTTTGGATCCATAGAAAATGATTTTGGTGAGGTCATATAAATAATCACATTTTCCTCGACAAAAAATGTTAAAATCTTCAACGAAAAATTCAAGAGGTAAGAGGAGGAGACCGATTATGAAGCACATTGTTCTGCCACTGTAGTGTTTGTCCACTGTTTGGGTGCATTTTCAGAAACAAAAGAGACTGTCCTCCCAAGAAAAATGACAGAATCAGGCGCTTCAGCAAATTCCTAAAAAAACACATATGAATTTCGACTCTTGTCCGCTGAGGGCAAAGGAGGAAGCTAATATTTTAACCACATTCCTGAAAATCTGTAAAAGAAAATGCAAATTAATGTGTGTTTCCCTCCACTATAATTTTACGAATATTGGGAGTTGGGTGTATCTAGATGAACAGCGTGTGGAGCTAATTCTCCAGTCAGGTGCCAGTAAACCACTGCAGAAGAAGAGGGAGCAACGAGATGAGGTAATTAAAAGTGTAACAGTCAAGCCTCAAATGACGGAAAACAATGTAGAAAATGTGACTGAAAGATCACATTTAGGTTTGTTTCATGTATTAATTTGAGGAACATTAGTCTCCTCATCGCGCCACACAGAACTCGTGGTTTTGTCTTCCGCTTAAAAAAAAAAAGTCACACGTACACTTGATGTACATCATTATTCAATCGCTAAGTCTGATGTGATGTGCTGATTAGACCCAGTGACAAAACCGAGTGTGTAGATGCTACTCCTAAAAAAGCCAAAGTGTACTCATGCAGGTGTTATGGCTTTGGTTATAAGTCTGTTCCTAGGCTGCCTGAGCTCTGTAAGTTTGTTATATTTGGTGTCTTGTTTTGGAATGGGTTGTTTTGCTTGTGTTTTGGAGATTTTGGTCAGCTACTTCCTGTTTTATTTTGGTAAGGTGTCTGTTCCCTTCTGTGTCTGTCTGTTTAACTTCCTGTCCCGGATTCCCTTGATTGTGTTCACCTGTGGCTCCTTGTCTCCCCTTCCCTAGAGTGTTCTCCCTGTGCTTTGTCAGTTCATCATTGTTACTACCCCGTTGTCCTTCCCTGGGTTGTTGCTTCCCTGTTGTGTGCATTTATGCCTTTAGCTTAGACTTCTGCTTTGGTTGTTGGGTTTTGCCTTTTGGTCTTGTGGATTTTTTCATGCCTGGACTCCCCAATAAACTCTCCACCTCTCTTCTACACCGTCTGCACCTGGGTCCTCCTTTACTTCCACCCCACAAACACAACAGCACTGTTATTGAACGGGCCTCCAAATGGATTCTCAGTATTTACCAGGAAATCTTGCCAAAACGTACTCCCTTTCCCAGGAAAAATCCCAGTGGTGAAACAAATACCAGGATGTTGTGATACGCCTGAACAACCTTTGAGCTGCTCAGATTTCTTCCATTTACTTATAGTGATAGAGTTGCACACTTTTTCAGAGTAAGTAAGAATGAAGCGGAGTGCAAAATCTGAACATAAAATTCATGAAAGTGGTTCAACAAGTGACTTGGCATGCAGGTCTCCATCCCTGAATCAGAGCGCAGAGCAGCACTCAACAGCATCGAAAGAAGAAGATCCCGCTAACATTGCAACTAAAGGTTCAACAACAATGCTTCTGTGGTTTAAACCACCAGAACAACACACTGAAATGGGTGCATATGGCAGATTGTCCCCTCCTGCCACTGCATCAGTAATAACTTCAGGTCAGCACTGTAAAAGTGGACATATGTTCCCATATAATTATTCAAATGTGTCAAAACTGGTCTAAAGATATTCCGAAAATCTAGAATTACCGCCCCGCAGTTGTATGCTTCCGCCAACCAGTGAAGTTGTAGTTTCCAACCATGTCTGTCAACACTTGGAATTGAATAAAAGATATGAAGTGTATTTTTTGGCTAAATGGAAGTTATCACTATATTGATGATACATATGTATGATTCCAGTGAATTTACATTGTTGAACTGATTAATGAAGGATTATCATAGATGCGTTGGCTAAACAGGTACACATGTACTGATTACTATGTAAAGATGGATTGTTGGAGTATTGCTAAACAATATGTGGTGCGGTAGTTTTCTCCTGGAACTTTTAGATGCAAAGCCTCTCTATGAGCTGTAGGTGAAACTCACTCGCTCACTCACAGGATCCCGATTAGCGAGGCGCACTCCAATACGTTGCTTGCAGTCACGTGATTCCGATGACGCTCGAAAGTCAGAATGAGGCAGGAGGCCTGTACTGTGCTAGTTATTGTTTACTCATTGTGTCGTCTCAGTCAACGTGTGCAAAATCTGGAATGGCCCTATACATTCCTAAATTCTGGTTATTTTCAGGTCCGACCAACTGTGCAATATGGTCACAATCTCCCCTTCTATTCCTGAGTTATGGGGTTGAATAAAATGGCCAAATAAGTGTTTTTTCCAGAACATTATGACGTCACAGATAACTTACCCTTTGACCTTTTGGATATAAAATGTCATCACATCATCATTTTATCCTATTAGACATTTGTGTGAAATGTTGTCATAACTAGCGCATGGATTCTTTATGGCCAAAAATGTGTTTTGTGACGTCACAGTGAACGCTGACGACCAAATTGTAATCAGTTCGTCCTTCAGTTCAAGTGGACATTTGTGCCAAGTTTGAAGAAATTTCCTCAAGGCGTTCCTGAGATGTCGACGGACGGATGGGACGGACGGACCCCCTGAAAACACGAAGCCTCCAGACATGGCTATCGCCAGCGCAGAGGCATAAAAAGGATGATCAATGATTGTATTCTTTGCACCTCAAATTAGATGACTTTTGGTTCCACTAAAAACCATTACCATATAATCTAATGAATATGCATGAATAACATTAGATTAAAAACCCCAGTTCTGTGTTTAAAGTCAAACTTCACTAGTAGTGAGAAATCCAGATTTTCCTCTGAAATTAATCACTTACTCCTGAAAAGTACTTTTAAAATTACAGGAAAACATTCAGCTGTAACACACATACATATAAATACACAACGAGAAACTCTATAAAGTGAAACACTGCTGACACCTTCAGGAACATGACATGCTGCACATTTAAGTCACACTGATTTTAGAGGGACAAAAAGTAGTTCCAAGATGGACTCCACCTTCCATATCTGAGCCACATGTAATGCCACAGTTGGAGTTGGTTGAATGAATTATTGTCATATTGAAGCAGATCAGACTAGTACTTTCACCCACCTGTTGGTCCAGATCAGCATGATGAGATAGAGGATGACGACGACTACAGAGATGTACAAAAACAGTCTAAACTCCTTTGGAGAGGGCAGCTGCTTGCTGTCGAAAGACATGGTGCCTCAGTTCTGCTGCTTTTGGCTCTGATTCGTCAACCTAAGAGAAACCTGGACAAGCAGAAGTGAGTGAGTGATTCTTATCTTTTCCCTCAGATGCGTCAGCTCCAGCTGCTCAGACACCCTCAGTGGAGAAACGGTTACAGGAAGCCGAAGACTGAATAGAGAAAGAATAAGGCACTAAGAGCATGCATCCTCTCCAAAAGCATGTTGAAAGAACCAGACTAGATGGCCTGCTGATGGCCTGCAGGGACTGCATTGCTCATTTCGTCACACAATAGGAGAGCGATGGACAGAACAAACCAAAGGACAAAATGGTTTGTCCGTGCTGACCAACTGAAACCATGTGACTGTTCCAAAAATGAATGCATTCTGATCTGCCGCCTTGGGGCCGGCCTTGGCTTCTTGAAGTATGTTTTCCCCACCCTGAACTGAAAATGAAACTTCAGTACGTACATCAGTTAAGTGAAAGCAGCACCGTTCATACAGCCCAATGTTCAGCTCTGAATCTGACTGTTTCTAGTCTAAGCTGCCATGTTCAGGCCTATAAACTAGCCTATATAAGCACATAAGGTTAATATCTCAGAAGCCTGTTATTTATGACAGAGTTATCAGATTATGATTATTTCTGTGACCTTAGCTGTACTTTACCAAAGAAGTAACATACTTTAATCACAACGGAGCTGACAAAGGCACTCTGTCCCTAGTAAGTGGAGCTCAATCCAGTATAGTCAGTTCAGTTTAAAGATTCGTTTTCAGAGATGCACTCGTACATTTACTGCACACCTCATTCAAAGTGCGTTGTGTGGTGCCATTATTGTAGCAGAACTCTTTACAAATGTGAGTGGAGAGTTGGGTAACTGTATCTCTCAATCCGTGTGTGCGGTATAAGATTTGTAATTGAACAAATACAAAACTGAACTGAACGTTACACAACTCTCCACTCACATTTGTAGATTGTTCTGCTACTGTATCGGCTCCATAGCTTTGTTATTGTAGTTGGTAACAAAACAGAGCATCATAGTTACAGAGGTCATAAACAATTTGCCAGAATCTGAAAGTATTCATTTTGGCAAGAGGGTTAAAGGTGTTTACTTACGGGAAGAAGATGACATCAATCATTTCTTCCAGTAAATAAACACCTTTATGCTGTGTGAAAGGATGATTTCACAATATACAATGAACACAGCGAAGTAATAACATCCTCTGCTAAGCCGTCCACTTGTTTTGGAGCATATTGTTCTCTCCCTCCTCCAAACAGGTGAGTGGCAGGACGGCAGAACATAATTATCTTCAGCCTCTTCCTCCGCCTAACTCTGGCTGCACTCTGACCGACAGCGCTGTGTTGCCTGTTAACTATTTTCTATGAGACTACTGCTTTGGCACAGCCCAACAAAAAGGGCGCTGCCAAAAAAAGCAAGAACTTTGCCACAATGCAATGCAACGTCGTCCAGAAGTTTTTATTTTTAGCCATCATTTTATCTTCATGGCCAGTATGAAAAGCAGTTGTCTGGCAACTTAACATCTATGGATGGGGTTGAAGATTTGCATAAAGTAAAAACTGGTTGGACCTGCTTTTGCATCACACCCGTGCGTTAGTGTACCCAATTTTGGAGAGGTATGAGTGTGCTCCTCTTAATTATATGTTATTTATTCATTTGCCATCTGCACCCCTAGAATGTTCCTATACTGCTTATGTAGCTCTCAGCTGGTTACGAGTCAGGTTGCTTGTTTTACACTAATGGGTCGGGTTTGGTCCAGAATTGATTTACTTATTCAGCAATAATTTCGTGTACTTGTCAGTCAGTTCTTATATGTTAGAGCTTTATGGGTTTGCCAATGCTGGAGGTAGATACGAAAAAAATACAATACAAAATGTAAATAATCTAAAATCTGACTGAATAGAATGAAGTTGCAGAAATGAGGAGACCAAAAAAAGGAACTAAAAACGCTAAAGACTTAAGTGTGAACATGCTTTTCATAGAAGGAGGTGCACGCCCCGGCCTCCCCTCCTTTATTCTCTATGAAATTATTATTATGGTCCTTTATGGACAGAACATTTGGTTAAGTGATAGATTAAACTTATGTTAAGATACATTTTACTGACAGGAAACACATTCAACATTATTTGCTTATCCGGTAACGAATGGCATTTACATTGAGTAAAGAATAAGGGAGATTAGAAACTCAACCTGAAGCAGGTGTATAGGTCAGCATACTGTTGCAGTCACGTTTAGGCAGACTATCTAATACAAAGATATATGGACAACCCCGACCCTGACTACATATAAAATCAAAGACTGATGACAGTTGTGTTATTGTTTGCTTATGTTGCCAGGACACTGTCAATCAAATCTGATCAGCTCACACCCACACAGTCCTAATGAAGAGAGTACTGTTAAACTCTTACTTAATAATGTTTAGGGTATTTTTGCTTATTAAGTCACATTTATTGTTAAAGAGTTACATAATAAAATATAAAGTGATTCATAAAATGCTCTCAATAAAAATAGAATTATATTTCAACTTTTCTCGCAGTTAGTTACTTTTGAATAAATTAATTAATTTAATTAGTCTATCCTGGACTACTGACTAATCTGTAGCCAACAACAACAACACAGGGATGTAGTTTGATATATCAGACCTTATATATGTATACACACATTTTATTTCCATGCTACACACAAGTGTGCTGCAATAACAAACATTGAATATGTGCTGGATGTACAGATTCTATGATTACATTCATTATTTTTTCAGCTTTACTGCTGAAACATGACTGAATGATGTCCGATTGGATTTGATTTTAAAGGCTAAGACAAAATTGTTTAACTTGACTGAATCAGATGATTTTGACCATGGCAACAGCTGTACGTGCAGATGCCTGGAGCTCCTTCAAACTCCGCTAGCTACATTCTTGGGTTTCATCTGTTTTATTTTTTCTTTCATTTTTTAGCTTTATTTTTTAGCTTTATCACTGAAACACGTATTACCTATGACAGTAATACATCACCGTTGTCATCGGGTTTGGATTAAAGAGCAGCATACCTTGAGCCAGATCAACCGGATCAGACAGGCACCACGGCGGCTGCTGTGATCACCCAGGAGGAGAGGAAAGACAGCCAGGATTGGAGCCACGCTGGCCCAGATTGGATTTAAGGCTGCTCCTGGCTAGTGTCCGGTCTGGACGAAATGGGAATTAGTCTGGCATTTCAGGGGGAATAAAGCTCTCTCCTGCTCAATCCGTGGCTCCTTCTCTCACTCCACCAATCTGTACTCAAAAAACATGGCTACCTGCCAACCACCCAAGCCCTTCCAAAACCCCAACCTGGAGGGACTAAGGTGACAGCATTCATGACTCCCATGTGTCATGACTTCGTTACTGTGAAGAGGGGCATCCAAAATCAGTGTGCCCAAGATGAACCCTCCTCATGAGAATGGAAAAGAAAAAAATAAAGCCACCAACCCCAGTCAACACCCCTGAGCTGGGGGAGGCTCTAAAAAAGCATCCTAACAGCTGTTTAGTCAATTATTTGATCACAGGACTGGTTCATGGGTTTGTAGCTGGTTTATCTAGGTTGCCAAAACTGTCATTTGTTAGCCATAATCTACAATCTGCCTTGAAGGAGCCCAAGATAGTTGATACCTTGCTGGAGAAAGTGGTTAAGAAAGGATTCATGATTTGTCCATACGATAAATCACCCTTTACAATGACTCGCATGAATCCCACGGGCATAGCAACCTGAAATATTTTGTAAAAAAGAGCCTAATCATTGATTTATCCACTCCTCACAACGACAAAGGACAAAGCATTAACAGTCTGATTTATTTGGCATCATTTTCTCCGTTTTATCCTCCCGTTGGCGATGACATTCAGCTTATTAAGAAAGTTAGTCAAGGCCTATGTCACGGACGCTTTCAAAGTGATGCCTTTACACCCTTCGCAATGGCATCTATTTGGTGTTAAATGGTGAGACAAAATGTATTCCTCAGTTAGGCTCACTTTTGGTTGTCGCAGCAGTCAAAAAATACTTGATAGCCTGAGGTGCTTTAGCTGATCCTCCTAAACAACTGCAAACTGCCTTTTGTGCTTCATTTTCTAGATGGTTTTCTGTTGGTGGACCATCCAAATTCAAAACCAGATCGATGCATCTTGGCTCTCAAACATACCTTCGCAAAAGTGGGTATTCCCCTTTCAGAAGAGAAAACATCAGGCCGCTTAAGGTTATATATTTTCTAGGCATCACCCTAGGTGGCAACCTAATGCAAGCCTCCCTGCCTCTCGAGAAATTAAATCGCATAAGAGAGGTATGAAAAATGCGCAAGAGGCAGAAGCGATTTCATAAAGGGAATTGCGTTATTTGCTCAGGCATCTTAATCTTTTTATGTAAACCCATCTATTCATCTCCTGCTAGACGGGCTTAAGAAAGAAAAACCACAAGGCAATGATACACGCCTCCCCTTCACTCCCCTACATCTTCAAAATGTGTTCCCATATCTAAGGGTTGTGTGCTTCCGCCCTTATATACACCTATTATCAGAAACAGTCTTCCTCTCAGCTTTTTCTGGGTTTGTCAGAGGTGGTGAGTCCACTTCACGCACAGAATCTTTTGATCTATTGCATAACCTCACTATAGCGGATGTAACTGTCTACCCTCACGACTTCTCTATATTCTAAAAACACTCCAAGACAAGTAGGGATAGGAAAGGAACTTCAATTTTAATGTCCGAGACTATTTCTGCTTTTTGTCCCCTTTGCCCCCTTTTCATAGGTTGCCATGTCCCCACATGATTCAGATGTACTCACTATTTAAAAATGATTGTTCTATGGGAATATCGCTTTCAAATGGCACCTGTCGGATAAATCCCGCTTTTAACAGCTGGTTGCCAGAAACTCCAGAGTGGCTAGTAGCCTACTTGTGTTTGTACTGGGATGCCGTGGTTACGTCAGGTTGGTCTGTCTAATGCTGGACCCAGTTCAGCTGCTAGATCCAAGAGCACTGCACGCAGTGGCGTATGGTAGTTAAGATGGGCCCCAGTGCAGCCTAGTTACTAAAATAATTCATTATCTTGTATAAAAACAACAATAATGAGAATTATTATTATTATAGATAAAAAAAAGTGTAGCTCATATCCTTAAAAACACTGATGAAAGGCATGGTTTGGTATGGCTGCACAGACAGTGGAATTACCCACATCTGAAAAACACATACACAATGAAACAGGCGCTCAGGGTTGACCTCACTCTGAAATGACAACAACCTGTTAAATAGGGGCACAGCAACCCTTCAGATACCCCCAGTGCCCTTGAAAAAGCACTTGTACTCACCTACAACTGAGATACTTGTAGCCAACTTGTAGCCTAGTAAGCCTACCATAACGTTTAACTTGTCTTTATATTTACATCCAACACAATATGATTATTAGGTATTAATGTTATATCTAGCTTCCTATCCCAACGTTACCTGCTGCAAGGTTGTTGACACAACACTAAAGGCAGCGATGCCGATGCCAGCCGAACTGCTGCATTGCTGCAACGAGGGGGTCGAAGGGCACTGTTTATTAAATAAGCCAAAGGAATCTAATTTAGGGAGCTTTGATACCTTCTCCTCCTGTTCTTTTTCTCTCTTGCCTTCTCTTACTGCCATGTTTATGTTTGAAAGGCATGACTGTTCACTTGGCTTGCAGATTTGCTCAGCTTGCCAGCCTTGACAGATTTTGCACCCAGACTAACTATCGTATCGCCTCGTTCACATGATCAAATAGAGACCTGACACTGGACACCATCAACATACGTACAGAATTAGCCAGCAGTCATCACTGCATATCAGTATATGACAACAATACCGAAGAAAATAAGAAATTATTCACTTAATTGAATAGTTTTCATAGTTTTATCGTAACGTGTCAGATTGCTACTGACTATTTTACCAAAATAAATGAAAACCTGTGACAGGGATGGGTTTGCCAATGTCACGATTTTTAATAAAAGGTGAGTTCTTCTTTGAACACAGGTGTATTTCCAAGGTGGCGGTCTAAATCACTAGCAGGAGCCATTTCTCCACCAAACACTTTGTTGTAGGGCGTGCGCTCTCGACAGCTCCCCCACCTCACGGGCCCCAGTGCAACGGCACCACCTGCACCGTCTATATTTACCCCCCTGATGGCAGGGGATCTAAACCGGTGCATTAGTCATCATCCTCATCCTCCGTTCCCTCCTCATCCTTCCATTCACCTTGTCCTGTACAGTGCCAGTGCATCCATCGTGCAGCATTATGCACAAGTGTCACCGCAGTTTTTATACGTTCACAGCAATCACGCTGATTACTTCATACCTTTCCAAAATGATTGCGTCAAACAGTGGTACCCACCACCCTGGGGTATCATTTGAAGATGGAAGTTTGACAGGTGATTTTTTTTTTCTTCTTACGTCAGTCATAAAATCATAGAAAAACATTTTAGAAGGCAAATTATTAGTTTCGAAGCTACATGTTTTCTCTATGAGAAAATAGTTGCAAATGCAATGTGGAATAGTCTATAAGGTTAAATAAGTGCACTTACCAAAGTTGTACAACTTTAACCCACATTCGGAGTCATACATGTGGTTTTTTTTCCTGTTCTGCTTTATTCTGATGTGATTGCAAAATGTAAAGTCTCAGCCTGAAGTAAAAGAAAGTCCACTATGACTGTACTTAAAAGTAGCTAGGTGGACTGTAGGCCTACTTGTGTAGCGCCTTTCTAGTTTTGTCACACTACATACCACATTCCCACACTGGTGGCAGGAGCTAACTGCCCATCAGTACAAAGTAATCTGACCTTCACACATTGCCCTCGGGAGCTATGTGGGGTTCGGTATCTTGCTCAAGGACCTTTCGACATGTGGTCGGGGGGAAGTCGACCTTGCGTAGCCACGGCCGCCCCCACAAAAAACTGAAGTTTGACAGTATTTGGAGGTAAGCTTCAAAAGAAAAAGCAAGTATTCAACGCCGCAACAGCTGTTGGGCGGATGTGGCACTTTGGCAACACAGACAGGGACGTCTTGAGATGTCGACGTGTGGCCAGTGAGCAGTTAACGGGAAATATGAAATATACAAAATGCAGGGCATGAAAGGCTTTGTTTTCCTTTATGTGAGTGTAAGAGGGCTGCGCTGGTGGGACTAGTGAGCCCACTGCTTCTAGGCCCAGATCCTGTTTGGAAACCTTAATTACTTTTTACTTCTGGACCCTTTTTTTTTTAGTTTAAATATTATGTCACGCACGTGTTAAGTAGCCTATATCTTAAAACGGATCTGACTTTTCCTTTGCCTTTATGTCAGCGTACACTACTGCTTTACGGGTCCCACCCCGAACATTATATAATAAATAATATAATTAAATTCCTGCTTGTTTTCAACGCGGAGGCCTATTTGACAGTTTCGCAGCACGCGCACAGCCGTTACCGACGTCATCCGACGGCAAAACTCCACAGCGATACTCCGTTAACAAACTGTGAAACACGTCTAGTGTGAGACCCCCGCCACAGACAGTGTCCAAAAACAGGATGCAGTACTTCCAAAAAAAGCGTTACCTCACGCTGTGAGAACAAGGAGGCAACTCACCATTCTCATGCTAGCGTGGGACTAACGGTAAAGTATTTCCCAAACGTCGAGTCAGGACGACCGGCATCCGGACCGCTCCTCGGCTGCTGAGCAGTCTCTCTCAGCAGCCTGCTCATCCGAAACGGCGAACTTGCATCCGATAAGCCCAAAATAAAACGTGTTTCTCTTCCTGCACCCTGTTCGGCTGCGTGTAACGGGAAACACTGAGGCGCAACACGGAGGCACAGGGGGCGGAGGTCCCCCCGAGGAGGAGGGCTGAGGTAGCTGCGAAAGTGAAAGTGAAACTTAAGCCCCACCAAATTTGTTTGTGAAACTTTCATCCCGGTGAAAGCCTTTCAAATTAATTGAATCTTTAAAACGGAAACGGCAAGACGCCAGCTTCCGAGGTGGAAGCACAGTTCAAGTGAACACGATGCTGCACGTTCTTTGAAATCAGATCTTTTAACGGCGAACTTGTGACTGAGGGACATGAAAACGGGACGAATAAGGGAAGCGCAGGGTCAGCTGTAACCTTACTATGCTATTTAGATTTTTCAAAAATCATAGAAAAGCAACGCAGTTACAGATGCAATACAGAATAGGCAATAAGGTTAAATAAGTGCAATTATCAAAGCTGTCCAGCTGCCATCCCCTTTATTACAGGAGGCAGTGGGGGATAAGAGAAAACCATCACGCAGTAACAAGAGTTGTGTATTTCTGAAACCAAGACGCCCAACGATGAAGCCTTTTTGTATCCGAAAAGGCAGATCACTTGTCTGGTGCATGCTTTCAGCCTGTGACTGCAACGTCATGCTTTCAGGTCATTTGAGGGCTTCAGGTTGCAGAGTTCAGGGCAGCAGCCTTTAACAACAAAGTTCATTTTGGTGGATCTTTAAATCCAAGGCCTGCAGAGGGGACAACCATTTATTATTATGCTTTTTTCTCCCCCAGCTACATATTTGTCAGCAATCATAATTGCATATCTGTATGTGACAAAAATACAATCCATCCACCTTCTCCCTCTTATCCGGGGCCGGGTCGCGGGGGCAGCAGTCTGAGCAGAGACGCCCAGACTTCCCTCTCCCCAGACACTTCCTCCAGCTCTTCCGGGGGAACACCGAGGCGTTCCCAGGCCAGCCGAGAGGCACAGTCCCTCCAGCGTGTCCTAGGTCTTCCCCGGGGCCTCCTCCCGGTTGGACATGCCCGGAACACCTCCCCAGGGAGGCGTCCAGGAGGGACAGATGCCCGAGCCACCTCGGCTGACTCCTCTCGATGTGGAGGAGCAGCGGCTCTACTCTGAGCTCCTCCCCAGTGACCGAGCTCCTCACCCTGTCTCTAAGGGAGCGCCCATTTCGGCCGCCTGTATCCGGGATCTTGTCCTTTCGGTCACGACCCAAAGCTCATGACCATAGGTGAGAGTAGGAACGAAGATCGACAGGTAAAAAAAAGAGCTTTACCTTGCGGTATATCGGAAAAAAGAAATTATTCATTTAATTGAATAGTTTTTTTAGAGTTTTATTGTAACGTTTCATTTTGTTATAGATTGCTACTGACTATTTTACCAAAATAAATGAAAACCTGTGACAGGGATGGGTTAGCCAATGTCACGATTTTTAATTAAATGTTCTTCTTTGAACACAGGTGTATTTCCAAGGTGGCGGTCTAAATCACTAGCAGGAGCCCTTTCTCCACCCAACATGCTGTCGTAGGGCGTGCTTGCTCGACACCTCCCCCACCTCACGGGCCCCAGTGCAACGGCACCAACTGCACCGTCAATATTTGCACCCCTGATGGCAGGGGATCTAAATTAGCCAGTCATCATCATACAGTGCCAGTGCATCCATCATGCAGCATTATGCTCAAGTGTCCCCGCAGTATTTATACGTTCACAGAAGTCATACTGATTACTTCATACCTTTCCAAAATGATTGCGTCGATCAGTGGTATCCACCACCCTGGGGTATCATTTGAAGATGGAAGTTTGACAGGTGAACATTTATTTATTTTTTTTAAATCATAGAAAAACATTTTAGAAGGCAGTTTATTATTTTTTAAGTTACAGCTGCATGTCTTGGATGAATAAGACATGTAATAGGTGACCCAAGTCTGATAAGATTGGCGACCTCTTTCACTCAAACATTGCCGGAAGAGAATAGAGTCTGTTCACAAGCTTCCTCAGAAACACCATGCTAACATCAGGTCAACAAGGACAAAAAGAAGTATCTCCCCTACCTGAGGCTTATTTTGTAAAAACAATACTATCAGATAGTTAATGCTGAACACAAATTCATTATTGCATAACATTTAGAGTCGTGAGTCTATGAGGGCAAATTAGAATTGCACACAGCCTCCAGATCTTGAACAAGATGCCATTCTCCAAGTTTGTTTGCATTTAGAGATATAAATGTATTACTGGCTAGAAGCAGGTGTCAGAACACTTTATTTCTGAGAACCAAGAACAAACAAAACCAACAGAAAAAGACCCTATATTATAAAGCAGCTTTTGAGGGATGCATAAACTATTTAAATCAGATATGGCATACGGTGAGTGGTCTGCTGTCGAGGTTGATGGAAAGATTGGAACAAAACCAATTGACATTGCCAATTACCTTGCCGACTATTTTGAACCAAGGGTAAATGACCTCAGGTCCAATGTGAATATGGATCATAATAATGCCTCAAATGAATTACTGGTCTGTGAAATAGACAAAAAGATTATGAAAGGGGACAATTGTGGTTTTGTTTAAATAGTATCTCATTAAATGACATTTAGAGAGTTTCAAATTCACTTTCTGACAATAAATCCCCTTACTCAAGCTCAAGATGCATATCGTAAAATTAATTCAACTGGAAACTGCTTTCATAGGTATGTCAGTTGTTTTTCCTAGACACCAATGATCTACCTTCAGTGTAAGCCAACTCAAAAGTATATTATGTTTGTGGACGATAAAACAATCACTGCAGTAGCTGATTCACAAGGTCGGCTGCATGAATATTCATCAAATGATTTAAAATGTGTCATCAAATGGGTGGAAAAACAACAACTTGGTATTAATGTACATAATACACAAAATAAGATCATATGTTCAGCAAGACAGAGGAAAGAATCGAAGCCATGGCATTTAAGATAATGGCAGTGTTCAAATAAAAGAGGTTTTCAGAAGGCGAATGATTGGGAGTTAAAATACAAAACATTCCCTCAATCTTTCTAAAAGTGTGATGAAAATTGCAGGAGTTGTTGGATGAATTGCAAAGTTTATATCTAAAGATATTCTTAGGGTAATATCTCGTGATCTAATCTGCAGTCACATTAATTATTGCTGTGCAGTATGGGGCAATACAGCTCAGAGAGATATGAGGAGACTACAGATCACACTGAACAAGGCAGCAAGATTGCTCGTAAGGTGTAGGTCTGAAAAAGGACTGAGTGCACTACATATTACAAGGGGATGGCCCTCAGTAGTAGAGCATGTGAGACAACATTCTGTTGCACAAATTTCAGTGGTTCAAGAGTTTAAAAAGCCAGTCAGTGATAAGGACAAACCATTATTAGTACATGATAAACTTTAAGTTAAGACAAGAATATGGATAAAAATCATTATGTATTACCAAAAATAAAAACTGAAATGGGAAGACATTTCATTACAGTAACTTAACTGCAGCATGGAGTTGGATGGTTAGTTGTAACATGTAGTTATCAACACACTATTGTACCAGTAGGTTATAGAGGATTGGTATTGCTGTATACATTTTTAGCATTTTAATGTGGGTACTCTTCCAAGAGTACCCATTGAGCTAAAAGAGATCCCAACAAACCAAACCAAAACCAAACATCATGGATGTAATATTTTTACTTGCCTGTTCATTAGGTATATGATATTGCTGAAAGTGCGGCAAAACTTTATGTAGAAGAACTAACATTACAACGTTAACATTGTTTTACGCAAAGCCCTTAATAATCTCTAAGGGAAGTAACAATTGCAATTTAGAAAAAGTGTCCCAATGAAGTGTGAGGTTGCTCTGACACAGGCAAATGTAGACAATCCAAAAGAAGCACTAAGGTGTGTGTGTTCCTGTCTGTCTGTGTGTTATCAGACAGCTTGGACTAACGCCATGAATTGCAGATTTCAAGGTTAACGGTGTGTGGGTCTGAGTAAAAAAAGAAAGCTAATGCATGACAAAATGGGCCAAATTTCAAACACACTTAACGTGAGAAGGGACTGCTACAGATCAGATCAAACTAGTCAAAAGTTTTGTCACTTATAGCATCAGAAATAGGGTAACCCATAAGTATCAATTTACACAAGCTCCTCTACTAAAGCACGCCGAAGAATTTAAACCAATCGAACAAGATTTGCTATCTGCCTGGGACAATCATTGACACAGGCTCGATTAATGGAATTCCAACAACAAGTACGCAAATGTGGCACATTTACCACTGTAGAAAGAATAACTACACTGCCAACCAAAACTGCAACAAGGTGAATTAGACAATATTATTTTACTCTTTCTGCCTCTCATTACTATTTATTGTTATGAGTTCTGTATGGATTATGTACCTCAGAGAATGAAAATCATTCCTCAAAAGTAAACAATGTAGGCATGGTATTCACCATTTGCTGAGCAAGAGTTTTGAATTAAAGACAGGTCCCTTATGTATTCCAAATATAGGCTGGTTGTAATAAATAATTGATGCACATGAAAGCCCATGGCCAGAGAGCAGAGGTCCAATTATCATTAGTCATTTGTTTAACACAGAAATTAAAGAAATGTCTTAAATTAGGTTATGCCAGTTAGGCTGCCATTAGGTTGGTAAAGGGGTGTTTGAAACAAAAGGGCAAATTTGGCACAAAATATACTAATTTATTTCATATTAAACTACTATGGCCTGACCACAGAGACTGATTTCTAGACTTCAATTACATGTTGGAATTGATTTGTTTCCAGAAAAAACATCTAGAATCACAGACATAATTTGTACAGGCTCTTTGGCTCCTATCTAAAGCGGCTGTGCAAAATGTTCAAACAAATTAATTAATTATTATTTGTTTTTTTTTTGTCTTGAATCTCCTCCCTTCAGTGATACTGTCAAATGAGTTGAGTACCTCAGTTTTGCTTAAACTGGGAGTAATGAAGAGTACATTACATTTCAATCCTGTGGTGCTTTGTATGACACATGTTTTAATAACTAGATGAATGCATTTGTTAGAGCTGAGAAGACTTTGTAAAATTCGTAAATTTCTAACAAACTAAAGCTCAGTTAAAGGAATGTAGCACTGATAAGACCTAGTGAATGTTAGAGTGTCTGAGTGACCTTGCTCCCCGGGTTGCGAGACAGGAGAGACAATCAAAGCAAGTGAGAGTCATCAACTGTCACCAAGAGTCAACAAGCCAGAAATTTGAATGTGCTTTGAAATGTCAAGATTGTGTGTAAAATGAGCGTGTCATACAGAGACCTATAAAATCAAGAGACAGAGGGAGAAACGGGGTTATTTCCTTATGCTTTCTCATCGGAACACATTCGAAAGAAGTTCGTGAGCAGTGAGATCAACAAAAAGGGACTTTGAGGTATTTGTCACTGTATTGAATTGGGCGCGCAAAAGGATTAATCGCTTACTCCAGTGACCGAGAATGACAAATTCAGACTGAAGCTCCTTTTCTCACACTGAGAATCACGGACGGGAGACTCTAAGAACATTTTGGGAGCTTTGGACGGAGCTGTGGTACGTTTTTCGAAGACTCGGTCTGACAACACGGAGACTCTGCTAAGACCGCTTTCTCTCCATCCTCCAGAAACAAATAAGTATTGAAATTAAGACTCAGCTGTGTATTTACTGAATGATTTATTTGAATGATTTGTTTGAAGATTGAAATTTGAATTGAGCTGTTTTACTACTGCCCTTGCTAAAGCTTATTGCAATAAATAATCAAACTATAGATAAAGTATAAATGATGGACATGTGATTAATGAGTTCATTGATGGTGGTAAAAAGTTAGGTTGTTGTGTGAATAATATCTTAAAACGTTCTTAAAGGTTACTCTAGCCAATGAAATTAATGGTCCCTTGGGGCTCACGTCCGAGCCACTAAAACCCATCCAAGCACCATTTACAATTTACACTTTGTCTAAAACATTTGGACTAATTCCTTATTTCACATAATTATTATAAGTCTTTCTCATCATAACCTGGATTGTTGAATATTGAATTTGCAAACAGAATTTCCACTGTAGTGAAATAAGTACTCAGATCCTTTACTTAAGTAAAAGCACCAGTAACACAATTCAAAAATACTTAAAAATAAAAATACACATTGCACCTTTCAAATATCAAAAAGTACTAATTTTGCAGAAAAATGGCCGCTGTGACTGATATATTATTACATTTAGTCATTTAGCAGATGCTTTCATCTAAAGCGACTTACATATGAGAACACTCACAAACTGAAGGCGCAGCTTCGGGAGCATCTTTTGGGGTTCAGTATCTTGCTCAAGGACACTTCGGCGCATGGCTGGGGGATTGAATCGCTGACCTTCCGATTGGCAGGCAACCGCTCTGCCACCAAGCCGCACCATAACAAGAGCCCACATCATTTAGAGGAAAGCTGCCGTTAACGAACCCAATCGGGGTATTCAGCTATATCAGAGGAAGCAGGGTAGACGCACGGAAGTAGGGATTTAGAAGCTAGGCCTTGTGTCCTCGCCACCACCTTAAACAGTCCTTAGTCAGTACTTTAGGGTAAAACTCTGAGAGTATCGGACCCTTTAAATGGAGAGCTGGTCCAGTACCTCCCATACGGGGGGTGCAAAACAACAAACACAGCAGAAGTATAAAGCAAGCAAATAAGACACCAAAAGAATATGAAACAAAGTATTAAGCAAACATATAAGAAAATAACAAAAAGAACAGTCATAGAATAGAATATTACCAGTATATCTTAATAGCAATATGCTATTTATGCGATCATTTATTGTGCTTCCACTACTGATCTGCTTTGCCCCTCCTAGAACCGCCACCTTACTGTGGTGGAGGGGTTTGCGTGCCTGAATGAACCTAGAAGCTATGTTGTCTGGGGCTATTGCCCCTGGTAGGGTCTCCCAAGGCAAACAGGTCCTGGGTGACAGGCCAGACAAAGAGCGGTTCGAATCCCCCCTAATGGTGAATATAAAAACTAGGTCCGTGATGTCGCCCGGTACGGCGCAGCTGCGGCCCCACCCTGGAGCCAGGCCCGGGGTTGGGGCTCGAACGCGAGCGCCTGGTGGCCGGGTCTTGCCCCATGGGGCCCGGCCGGGCTCAGCCCGAACTAGCGACGTGGGGCCGACCTCCCGTGGGCCCACCACCTGCAGGAGGAACCGTAGGGGGCCGGTGCTTTGTGGATTGGGTGGCAGTCGAAGGCGGGGGCCTCGGCAACCCAATCCCCGGACACGGAATCTGGCTCTAGGGACATGGAATGTCACCTCGCTGGGGGGGAAGGAGCCTGAGCTGGTGCGGGAGGTTGAGAGATACCGACTAGAGATAGCTGGGCTCGCCTCCACGCACGGCTTGGGCTCTGGAACCCAACTCCTTGAGAGAGGCTGGACTCTCTACTACTCTGGAGTTGCTCGCGGTGAGAGGCGGCGGGCTGGTGTGGGCTTGCTTATAGCCCCCCAGCTCAGCCGCCATGTGTTGGAGTTTACCCCGGTGAACGAGAGTACGAGTAGTTTCCCTTCGCCTTCGGGCTGGGGATAGGTCTCTCACTGTTATTTGTGCTTACGGGCCGAATGGCAGTGTAGAGTACCCGACCTTCTTGGCGTCTCTGGGAGGGGTGCTGGAAAGTGCTCCGACCGGGGACTCCGTGGTTCTACTGGGGGACTTCAATGCTCACGTGGGCAGCGACAGTGATACCTGGAGGGGCGTGATTGGGAGGAACGGCCCCCCCGACCTGAACCCGAGTGGTGTTCTGTTATTGGACTTCTGTGCTAGTCACGGTTTGTCCATAACGAACACCATGTTCAAGCATAAGGGTGTCCATCAGTGCACGTGGCACCAGGACGCCCTAGGTCGGAGGTCGATGATCGACTTTGTGGTTGTTTCATCTGACCTTCGGCCATATGTCTTGGACACTCGGGTGAAGAGAGGGGCGGAGCTGTCAACTGATCACCACGTGGTGGTGAGTTGGATCCGATGGCGGGGGAGGAAGCTGGACAGACTTGGCAGACCCAAACGTACTGTGAGGGTCTGCTGGGAACGTTTGGCAGAGTCTCCAGTCAGAGAGATCTTCAACTCCCACCTCCGGCAGAGCTTCAACCTCATCCCGAGGGAGGCTGGAGACATGGAGTCCGAGTGGACCATGTTCTCCACCTCCATTGTCGTCGCGGCCGCTCGGAGCTGTGGCCGCAGGGTCTCCGGTGCCTGTCGTGGCGGCAATCCCAGAACCCGGTGGTGGACCCCGGAAGTAAGGGATGCCGTCAAGCTGAAGAAAGAGTCCTATCGAGCCTGGTTGGCTCGGGGGACTCCGGAGGCAGCTGATGGGTACCGGAGGGCCAAGCGGGCCTCGGCCCGGGTGGTTGCGGAGGCAAAAACTCGGGTCTGGGAGGAGTTCGGTGAGGCCATGGAGAAGGACTATCGGTCGGCCTCGAGGAGATTCTGGGAAACCATCCGGCGCATCAGGAGGGGGAAGCAGTGCCCTGCTCACACTGTTTACAGTGGGGGTGGGAATCTGCTGACTTCGACTGGGGACATCCTTGGACGGTGGAAGGAGTACTTCGAGGATCTCCTCAACCCCACCGGCATGTCTTCCATTGCGGAAGCAGAGGCTGGGGTCTCGGTTGCGGGCCCGTCGATCTCCCGGGCTGAGGTCACTGAGGTAGTTGAGAAGCTCCTCGGTGGCAGGGCACCGGGGGTGGATGAGATCCGCCCTGAGTACCTCAAGTCTTTGGATGTTGTGGGGCTGTCTTGGTTGACGCGCCTCTGCAACGTCGCGTGGCGGCTGGGGACAGTGCCTCTGGACTGGTAGACTGGGGTGGTGGTCCCTCTGTTTAAAAAGGGGGACCAGAGGGTGTGTTCCAACTACAGGGGGATCACACTCCTCAGCCTCCCCGGAAAAGTCTATGCCAGGGTACTGGAGAGGAGAATTCGGCCGATAGTCGAACCTCGGATTCAGGAGGAACAATGCGGTTTTCGTCCCGGTCTTGGAACACTGGACCATCTCTACACCCTCTCCAGGTTGCTGGAGGGTTCATGGGAGTTTGCCCAACCAGTCCACATGTGCTTTGTGGATTTGGAGAAGGCATTCGACTGTGTCCCTCGCGGCGACCTGTGGGGGGTTCTCTGGGAGTACGGGGTCCGGGGCCCTCTGCTAAGGGCTGTCCGGTCCCTGTATGACCGGAGCAGGAGTTTGGTTCGCATTGCCGGCAGTAAGTCAGATTTGTTCCCGGTGCATGTTGGACTCCGGCAGGGCTGCCCTTTGTCACCGGTCCTGTTCATTGCTTATATGGACAGGATTTCTAGGCGCAGTCGGGGGCCGGAGGGAGTCCAGTTTGGGGACCACAGGATTTCATCTCTGCTTTTTGCAGATGATGTTGTCCTGTTGGCTTCTTCAAATCAGGACCTTCAGCGTGCATTGGGACGGTTTGCAGCCGAGTGTGAAGCGGCGGGGATGAGAATCAGCACCTCCAAATCCGAGGCCATGGTTCTCAGTCAGAAAAGGGTGGCTTGTCCCCTTCAGGTTGGTGGAGAGCTCCTGGCCCAAGTGGAGACCCTTGGGGTCTTGTTCACGAGTGAGGGAAGGACGGAGCGGGAGATTGACAGGCGGATCGGTGCATCCTCCGCAGTGATGCGGTCGATGTACCGGTCTGTCGTGGTGAAGAAGGAGCTGAGCTGCAAGGCAAAGCTCTCTATTTACCAGTCGATCTACGTTCCTACTCTCACCTATGGTCATGAGCTTTGGGTCATGACCGAAAGGACAAGATCCCGGATACAGGCGGCCGAAATGAGTTTCCTCCGCAGGGTGGCTGGGCGCTCCCTTAGAGATAGGGTGAGGAGCTCGGTCACTCGGGAGGAGCTCAGAGTAGAGCCGCTGCTCCTCCACATCGAGAGGAGTCAGCTGAGGTGGCTCGGGCATCTGTCCCGGATGCCTCCTGGACGCCTCCCTGGGGAGGTGTTCCGGGCATGTCCAACCGGGAGGAGGCCCCGGGGAAGACCTAGGTCAAGCTGGAGGGACTACGTCTCTCGGCTGGCCTGGGAACGCCTCGGTATTCCCCCGGAAGAGCTGGAGGAAGTGTCGGGGGAGAGGGAAGTCTGGGCGTCTCTGCTTAGACTGCTGCCCCCGCGACCCGGCCCCGGATAAGCGGTAGAAAATGGATGGATGGATGGATGGATTTATTGTGCTTCCACTACTGATCTGCTTTGGCACCAAAAACCCTCTATAGGCCGACTTGTTACACAAATATAATGTAATATAAAAAACAAGTCTCATTTGGGTGTTATTTGTATCTCCTATATTGACCTCTATGTTTATTTCTCTTTCTTTTTTTGTTTTTTCTAATTTTAGTCTGTCTTTGTTTCGCTTATCCGACACAGTATACTTAGTGATACTAGTAAATAGTGCAAAAAACGTTATTCCAGATCCCAACATGAACACAGTTACTCCAAACCTTCTCAGTGTTTGTACCTGCTCTGGTCTTGTGTTTTCTATACACGTTCTCAAATAGGTTAACATTATAGTTAATAATTATTCACCTGTTCCTAAAGACTGCACTTTATTTTTCAGAATTTCACACTGCAGCCTCTCAGACACACTCTGACCTGTCTCACAACAACACCGCAACAACACAAGAATGTTATCTGGCCCTAAAAGGGGATTATAAATTGGCAGATTATCTCTCCACTCTCAGAGATAGAAAGCAGAGACAGATACTAACCAAGTGCAGGCTCAGTGACCACAAACTGGACATCGGCAAAAGACACGAAACATCACGGCAACCAAAAGAAAACCGAATATGTGGTCGGTGTTCGACAGGTGAGGCTGAGACAGAGGTGCACTTCCTCCTACAATCTACAACATTCAATGAAATCGGAACCAGCTTGAATGCCAAATATGTATCAACATGCCACAACCTCAGAGACAGTGCATGATACACAGTCAGTCAGTCAGTCATTTTCTACCGCTTGTTCCCGTTGGGGGTCGCGGGTGACTGGAGCCTATCCCAGTGACTTTGGGCCTTAGGCGGGGTACACCCTGGACAGGGGCCAACTCGTCGCAGGGCTGACACAGAGACAGACTGCATGATACACACAGGTTTAGAAATGTTAACCGTGCCAACACATCTCCATTGAATTTTTAAGTGAGACCACTGTCACTGAAAAACGTACAAAAAAATAAATAGAAATGCTGTCACTGAACACACAGGGACATGAAGAAAAAATAAATAAAATCAGAGATTGTCATTGAAAAACACTAGAATAACACACTTGTCATCAATGTGGCAGTGCTGGGAAGGTCTACATGTGTTACTTCCTTTTTTTTTTTTTTGAAAAGGCAAATAAGTGTGTTACTTCCTGAAAAAGCCAGCCAATTCTCGTATTTGAGCTTTCCTCAAATGACCCTGAATGAAGGTCGTTCCACCTCACAACATACTGCAGTTTTATAGCGAAGTAGACGAACGAATACCAGAACCAACTCAAGACTCCAAAGTTTTACATTTTATTTGTTGTCAGATTCACCATCTAGTTAAAAATAGTGGATCCGTGTTAAATGTGTCTGATTGACAAAAGAACCACATTTTCTTCATTCATTCGAAAGATTTTTTTCTCTTGATCTGCTATTTCCCTTTTTTTATCTTTTTAATCTAAGCCTTAGGCGGGGTACACCCTGGACAGTGGCCAACTCGTCGCAGGGCTGACACACAGACAGACAACCATTCACTCTCACATTCATCCGCTAGGGGCAATTTTTAGAGTTATCAATTAACCCACACACGCATGTCTTTGGACGGTGGGAGGAAGCCGGAGAACCCGGAGAGAACCCATGGTAACACGGGGAGGACATGCAGACCCCACCCAGAGAGATGGTGGGATGTTGAAGATCTGAAGTCTTTCAGCAATAAACACATTTTAATTGTCTGTAATTCACTTCCATTCAGTCATGTATGAAGGACATATAATGTCAGGGTTTAGTGTTGGCAGCAGGTAACAGGGAAAGAGGACCCAAATGCAGGCAGCTCTCAGAGGATGAAATGTTTTTTTATTACTGGCAGGCAGGCAGACTGCAACAGGTAACAGGTAGACAGGCAGGCAAGCAGGCAGACCAACCGGTTGTAAGCAAAAATCCAAACAAACAAACCCACATAGCAACTGATGAAGAACTGATAATGAAAAAATGAAAAACCTCAACTTAAATACCCTCAGGCAGGGGAGACAACAAGACACGGGCGAACTAAACCAGCACAGGTAGAAAATAAAACAGGAACGCTACTGAACCTAGACTCAAAACCCTGACATATAGTAGTAGTTGTATAATAGTGTAATTTACACTTTGTCTAAAACATTTGGACTAATTCCTTATTTCACATAATTATTATAAGTCTTTCTCATCATAACCTGGATTGTTGAATATTGAATTTGCAAACAGAATTTCCACCGTGGTGAAATAAGCACTCAGATCCTTTACTTAAGTAAAAGCACCAGTAACACAATGCAAAAATACTTAAAAATAAAAATACACATTGCACCTTTAAAATATCAAAAAGTACTAATTTTGCAGGAAAAGGGCCCCTGTGACTGATATATTATTACATATGTATATTAAATGACTAGACTGTTACTGATGCATCAGTGCATGAGTAGAATTTCACCACTGTAGCTGGTTAAGGTGGAGCTAGTTTTAACTACTTTATATACAGTTAGGTAGCTAAGTCCAGTGGTTCCCAATCATGGGGTCAGACCCCCTCCAAGGGGTCATAAGATAAATCTGAGGGCTTGTGAACGATTCGGGAAGAAATGAAAACCAAGTTGTGATACGCAATCTATATTTATTTTTTGGACGTTTCTCTAATATTTGTTTTTTTTTTGTGAAATATTGAATACTTCGATCAGTTGATTAAATGAAACCATCTGAGAAGTTTAGAGAACTGTCTGTTGGTGGAACTGAGGGACAAAGAGAGAGAAAGTTGTGTATTTCACTAAAGCGTCCACTAGATGGCATCACCTCTCTACATCTGCAAATCTCTGACTCCCAGGGCCTTTCGGTCTCTTCATTTCTTGTGGACATTAGCGCTCAAAGACATTGCTGTAATATTTTTGTAATGAGAGAAGCTCTGAAAATTATGATGTGATGTGATGAGTGTATAGATCTGACACACACACACACACGTTGTGTTTCCATCACTTTCGGGGACATTACATTGAATGACTTACATTCATTCCCTAGAGACTGACCCTAAACCTAAACATAACCACTCCCTGATCAAACCTAACCCTTACCCTAGCCTAACCCTAACCTTGCCCTTACTCTAACCTTAAACCAAGTTTTCATCCGAAAATGTAATGATTTACAATACGGGGACTTGCATTTTGTCCCCATAAGGAAGGCAAGTCCTCACAATGTGACTGTGTAAACAGATTTATGTCCCCACAACATTAGTAATACCTGCCCACACATACACTCACACACACACACAGGTTTGTACAGCTATACTTGTGAGAACCTTCATTGATATAATGCATTCCCCAGCCCCTTAACTTAACCTTAACCATCACAACTAAGTGCCTAACCCCAACCCTTACCCTAAACCTAACCTAATCCTAATTCTAACCCTGACCCTAAAACCAAGTCTTTACCCTCAAACAACCGTTTGAAGGTGTCTTGAAAAGTGAGGACCGGCCAAAATGTCCTCACTTTCCAAAAATTTCCTCACTCCCAAGGTCTAAAACGCAAACTGGTCCTCACAAAGATGGCTGTACAAGGGCACACGTCCCCCCCCCCCCACACACACACACACAGTGGCTTGAAAGCTCAAACTGTTCTTTCACCTCCGTGCAAGTGCTGTACAAGAGGTGGAAAGAAAAAGAAAAACTCAATATGTTTAGTCAAGTACTACACTCCGGGAACAGTTTTGTGGGAATGGGTTGGCTAAAATGATTAATTTTAATATGCATTCAACAAAGTCTTTGTACTGATTGGCAATGCCTACAGACCCAGGCAGGTAACAGGAGACATTTTCTAATAACTAATTTCCTCAAATTAGTAAACTGACAGCTGAAATTGCTTGATTCATTACTTCAAATGAATAGTGTTGCAGTAGGCACTGAAGCTACTGCTTTTGCTGCTGGTTGGGTGAGTTTATAGCACCTAACAGTTGTAATACAGCGTGACTCACAGAGTAAGAAACGTTAAGATTCAGGATTTTCAAGGTGATATCTGTCCTAGGGTTTTTGTCTTTATTAATATTCATTTTCAGATTTTATTCCACTTGATCTTGTCCAAGCTGCCTTGGGTTTAAATGCAACTTCACTTTCTGGTACTGAGATACGTTGTCACTTGAACATATATTTACAGGATAACAGATGTGTTGCAATGCTTTACAAGAAGGGATGAAATGTGGATGTCAGCCAGTTCGTAAACACTGAAGTCCAAAGTTCTGGAGCACTTCATTGCTGCAGATGGATGTGCAAAGAACATGGACTACATTGATATTAGTAATTTCAGGACAAAAATATTGATACAGAAGGCCGATCTATCAGGTTTTCCCTCCTGACAACTGCTGTGCTCCTTATGGACCTGCAGAGGGAGCTGCACAAATATTCCTCTTGCTTATGCTTTCTTACATTTTTTTTTATTTCTTAAATTTCATTTATTTTGTATTAATTTCAATGTTTTTTCCTTTAATATTCTTACTTTATGTATATTTATAAAAAAAAAACAACTCAATATAATTCACCAAAAATGAAGCAGATAGATCACAGTGAGTACTTTTACTTCTGACTGCCTATAGCTTTATTTAAAGGGTAGGTTCACAACTTTTTAAGTCTGTCTTAAAACAATTATCAGGTGCCCACATGAACATTAACAGGGTTTTGCTTGCTGTAAAAAGATCCGTTCCTAATGTGCTAAGTTGGTCTTTTTAGTGCAAAGGTACCTCTTTGAGTAGCTGTCCCTCCGACGCAGCTTAAAAAAGGAAACACTGTCTGTGGAACATTTGGTACAACAAAAGTGCAACTTTGAAAAACTGAGTGAAAAATTGTGAACCTATCCTCGAAGTCAAAGGTTTGAGTGCTTCCTTCGGTTCTTTCAGCTGGTGCAGCCACGGGTTGACTGGTCACCATGAAAACCACGTCTTCTCCTGATACGTCCAGTACGTATGAGTATGTACTGGACGAGACAAAGGCATTCTCAGAAGCAGCAGTATTACTTCGCTGCTCCTCTGCAGCAGGAGACTCCCATTGGGACTGGAAGTGGCCCAGTGCAGGTGGAAGTACAAGCAGACAGACTGTAACCATCAAACAGTCAGACACACTACGACCAGTAAACAGGAACACTAGAGGATCGACGCCACTGCTTGTTCTCAAACAGTCTCATGGACTGAGAAATGATTGAGTGAACATTGCTGTTGTTATGAAGCTGTGATTTTCCCTGTTATTTTCAATGGAGAGGGCACATATTTGTGTGTTCCCCACATCACCTGGAACTTCAGCCTGTTTTGTTAAAAGCTAAAAATATTTTTAAACTTTTTGCAATAGGGCGCCAGACTTCCATTGGGGTTTTAGTGATCTGGGGAAGGCAGAAGACGCAGCCAGCACTTCCCCCTCAAGCACGTCTTTAGCTCCATAGGCTTGAAGAGAGTTGCTTGGCGCAAGGCATATGCACAAGTCCAGTATCGCATGAGCATGTTGTGAAGAAAGCCGCCGAGTTTGTCAGAAAGCATGAGATGTGATTAACCTGAGATGACAACCAATATTTGCAGCAAATATTTGATTATGTTTTTGTTGTTGTGTTTTTTATTCAGCCACCTTTTCAAGCTTCATAGCAACACACAACTGATTCTTCTTGTATTTTTTACCTGCAGCCAGTAGGTGTGGCATTTTGAGTAATGAAATGTGGAACTGACGTTCATGGTCCCCAGAGGATGAATCCTAAAGCTGTCAATACTATCACTTGTTCAGCACTTATGGCGCCCATCTCTCGCGCTACTGACGGAACAGGTACGCTCCTATTTCAATCAATTGCCTTGTTTGCTCGCACTTATGCACATTTTTGTCGGATAGTTTTTGTCTTGAGGAAAATTTGCCAAATATCCAACAAAGTGTAGTGATATATGCAGAAAGACTTTTTGAAATATCTGAATATATATCAATAATATACCGGAATAAATATCAATAATATACCTGAAACATAATAGTCAAATATCCAAAAAGTATTTTAAAATATCTGACAAAATCGTGTGTCCATAGTGTCTTAAACCTCGGTCAGGTTGGACGAAGTTGCTTTTTTCATTTGGACAACAGAAACTCTTGAGAATCGTGTGAAGACGAACATGCAGTTCATGTTTTTGCTCATTTTATTTACAGGTTCAGGTTTGAAGACATGTAAAATACTCCGCATTGAATACTAATGAAGGTCAGGTATGGCTCAACCAACTGGCCGGCACAATGATCGGCTTCCAAACTAGTTTTGATATCACAAACTCACGCTGCTACGGCCATGTCTAACACTCAGATTCAAGGTGAGCACAGAGAAACGTCCCTTATTCAGCAGCGAAAACAGCCTTCTGGTGTCAAGCTCTGCACGTACATCCTTCCTCACAGTGTAGGTCAAACATCCAAGTGAGGTGAGCAAAATACATTTTTTAAGGGCGGGGGATGTAAAAAGAAAGTCAACTTGGCTTCCTTTGTTGCCGGGTTGATAAAAGTTCAACCGATTTACACATCAACAAGGAGGCGTGGGATTACATTTATTTTACGGCCTGACAGGGCATGACGGAAAGTTTGGGAAGCACTGCCAACCTACTAATTCAGCATAACGTAACCGTAGCAAAAGCAAGTACAATACAATACAATATTTCCGTCTGGTACACAGTATAGTGGTGTAAAAGTATTACAAGATCGAAATGCTCAAGTAGCAGAACTTGAGTAAATATACCTTCCACCTCAGGCAATCACGTTCAGGACATCTACATGCATGGTTTTTCAATACGGTGTTACCTTGACTTAAACTCTCACAACTCTTTGTTTGCTCATAATGTTCACGATGTTCCCTCAACGCGTCATCTAAACTCGTCGTATGTCCGTCTGGATACAGCAAATCGGTGACTGTACTGTGAATGTCACAGTTGTACTTGTGTTGACGGCTTACAGGGAATGGGAAACACTGGTTTCAGCTTCCACCTCAACTGAAACCTCAAAACAACTGTGCTGCTTTATTTGTGGAGTATTTGAGGACATTTGTAATTCAGAGACCCCTCCACACACACACACACACACACACACAGGGAAGCCACCCCTCACCCTCTCTCCCAGGATGATTCCAGTCCATTCCCAGTGAGTTGCATTAACATACAGATGTTAGACTGAAAAGGGAAAGCAGGGAAACACAAAGGGCCTGCATGACCAGGAGGGGAGGGAGGGGTCGAGGGGCTGCACAGGGATGGCCCTTGGCCTTTTTAAGGTCTTACAGACACACACACATTCATGCGCACACACAACCAACGGGTATTGAATGGTAAGTAGCCATGGGGGTTGTGGGAGTCTGCTTCACTCTGCTGTTATTCATTCACTAGAGAGAAATCCTCAGCCTGCCCACAGCTGAATGCCAGCACACACACACACACACACACACACACACACACACACACACACACACACACACACGAACATATTTTTTGAAGTTTTTCCAGTCAAAATACTTGCTGGCTGTAGCTTCTCAAATACATAGCTTTTTGTTTTGTTCTCATTTTCACATCATTCTTAGCGGAAACACAAAGTTCAGAAGTTCCAGGTTTTCCAGCATGAGATTATTTCTACAATACAAATTACTGGTATGTTCACGCGTACAAAGGCAGAGTGGGAATCATAGGAAAAATAAACATTCTTGCGTATTTCCCAACTGATTTTCCAAGAGTTGGGAAATGAGTTCCAGCATTAAACATTAATAACTTGGATTTAGTTGTTGTTTAGTGTCACTCCTTATGTTTTAAGTCCTGCCAGGCGATTTAGGAGTGACAGCAGGTCCTAGATCAGTGTTTTGATTTTAGGTGGAACGTGTACTTAGAATAAATAGTAAGTTTAATTCGTTTACGCTACATCTGACAGGGAAGTATAGTACGTTTTACTCCATTATATTTATCTGACAGCTGTATTTACTTTGCAGATTAAGTGTTCACATTAAAACGCACGATCATCTTTAAAGCACAATGTTTTGTTATAGATTAAACCGCCCAATAGTATATAACACTATCTCCACCTCCACCAGCTACAACATTAAAATGTTGTTTGCATGTTAATGCATCAGTAATAATAAAACCATAACATAATATATATATATTATGTATATGTAATACTCTGAAATGTGTCGTTCTTCATACTTTCAGTTTTGCTAGTATTTTTATCTGTTAATATTTCTGCACACAAATATCATTTTGTAGTATTTAAAATTGACAAAGACACCCACACACACACACACACACACACACACACACACACACACACACACACACACACACACACACACACACACACACACACACACACACACCCCTCTCACATATACACA